>CAUYPK010004275.1:0-101390 GCA_963574355.1 Loris lydekkerianus | reverse complement strand
CAGCGGCCACTGGGGGGAAACACAAATGTTTTTATTTAAACACACGCCCCCTTAACACAAAAACCAAAGCACAAAAAAAAAAAAAAAAAAAAAAAAAAAGGACCAGACGCCACGGAAGGTTGCAGAGTGAATACATTATCCGGCCGGAGCCGAGCCCCCAGGGCTAGGGCGGGAGCCCGAGAGCGCGTGGGGTCTGGGCTGCGGGCTGGAACTGCGCCCGCGAGTCCCCGGGCACTGGGAGGGGACGCGAGGGGAGGGAGGAGGGAGGGCGGGAAGAAGGGAAGGAGGCAGGGGGCGGGCTGGGGTGGGGGTGCGGGGAAGGCGCCCCGTGTGCTGCCGGAGGAGCGGCGGCGGCGGCGGGAGGAGAGGAGGGGGGAGAGCGGGCGCGCCTGTCATGTTCCCTCTCTCACCCTGGGGGCATCCTGCAGAACCTCTCCTCGGAAATCCACGGGGAAATGGCAAACAGGATTGACGGGTTTCACACGCTCCTCGCTAGACAGAGCCGCTCATTACCATAACCGTCTGCAGCGACGGCGGCGCAGCGCCCCAGTCGCGGCGACGGGACCGGTCGGGACCCTCGCCCGCCGCGCACCAGCGGCCACCGCCGAGCGGGCTGCCGGGCCGGGACCCGCGCGCCTGTGCACCCGGGCCGGGCTGGCGCCGCGCCCAGAGCGGACCAGCGGCAGCTCCGCCGCTGCGGCCGCCGCCTCCCGGCTGACCCCGCGGTAAGAGCCGAGCTGCGCGCGGGCCGCGGGGGCGACGGCCAGGGCGGGTGGAGGGCGACGGCCCCGGCTGCTGCTGTCCGCGCGGACCGGCACCCACGGGGCCTTCGGAGCGTCCCCCCGGCGCGAGGGTAGCGCCGGGGTCACCGAGTGGACTGCGGCGGCCGGCGCGGGGCGGGCGCGGCGCTGGGGCCAGGGCACAGCTGGGCGCGGAGGCGGCGCGGGCTTTTCCAGGGTCGGCGTGCGCCGCGGCGGCTTCTCCAGGGCGGGAACCGCTGCCGCCTCTCGGGCTGCTCGGCTGCCACCCGTGCTCACAGAGCTGACTCCAGGGGCGGTTGGGGGAGCAGCTGTGGCAGACTCAGGGTCCTCGGTGGCCCTTAGTCCCTCGCCCTAGGGGACGGGGATCAGTAGAAAGGATGCCCCCAGGTCTGGACGCCGCGGCGCTTGGCAGGTGGGGAGGGAGAGATTGTGGATGTCAGGGGCGCGCCTTTGCAAGAAAAAGGAATAGATGCGGGAGCTGACACCTTCTGTCCCCCGCCACCCCGCCCCCGCACCCTCCTCCCAGGCAGCCAAGCCGCGCTGCGGGCGGCGGCGGTTCCTCTGTCCTCAGCTCACCTCCCCGGCGGGCTGAGGCTGCTGCCCGCCTGGTCCACGCCTCCGCCCCTCTCCTCCCTTCCTCCCCTCCTGTCTCTTCGGCCCTAGCAACTTTCCCGAGTGCCCAGCTGCGGCCGCAAGAGCCGCGGGAGAGGCGACCGCGGGACTAGGGTGGCGTCCCCGCCGCTGGGTCCCTTGGACGCGCAGGGCAGCCCCGCAGCTCCCAGTGGGTTCGGCCCGCAAGGGAGGGAGGGCTGGGCGGGCATCGCTGCGGGCTGGAGCGCGGGGCCCGGGCCAGCCTCGCCAGAGCCCTGCCAGCCGCCGTGAGTCATTTCCTTGGAATCCTACCTTTGGTGTTTATTTCCCTTAGAAGGAAACTTGGTTTGGGAAAAAAAAAAAAAAAAAAAGGATAAGACAAACGAGTAATAATAGCTCTTACTCTTCACAAGAGGCACACGGCTCTGACACCGCGGAAAGACAACTTGCCTTTGTTCCCGGACACTGGAGTGTTGTTTACTTTCTCCTGTGGCCAGTGGCCGCCCTGGAGCTGCCCGCTACCCGGGAGAGGGGCTGAGGGGCTGCGACACCCGTCCTTGGGGGTGTGTCTTTGCCAGAGCCCAGCCGTGTGGGCTGCCGCCAGCCCGCAGGAGGTCGGCCCTCCAAACCTCGGACCCACCACCCCCTCCTAGTCCGGTGCTGGAGAGAGGCTCAGACACCCAGGCACCCCTGGCTGCTGCGTAAGCCCGGCTCTCTCGCGTCCTCAGCCCCAAGACCTGCCTAAAGCTTTTGGTCTGGTGGGGGCTGCAGCTGAGAAATGCACTTCCCATGGCAGACAGGTGTATTGCAGAGACCGGCAGAAAAGCGACAGCTGTCTGTTTGGAAGGGTTGAAGGATTTTGTTCCGCCCATCCAGATTCTTCCACCTGAGCGTACAAGCTGTTGAGATCTAGTTAGGGACATTGTGAAGGTCAGGGTCTTGGTTCCACTCCGCAGAACATTTAAGACTGACAGCACAGTGGTGCCTTGGAAATACCAGCCCTCTACTTCCCTGCTTTCCAGTGTTGGAATCAGACTTCTAACTGCTACCATGTATAATGCTCCTAATAAAATGTTCTCTAATTTCCAAAGACAGATGGGAGGAAGGGTGGGCAAAGAATGGCCAGAAGGCTCCCCTCCTCATCAGATTCAAGGTGCCACTGAATTCACAGCTACCCTGTTCTGTGTGCCAGCCACTCCTATTAGCATCATAAAGGCCCCAAGGAAAGAACAAGTCCAACTCTCTTGAAAAACCAAATTGTATAGAAATGCCTGGTAACTTTACTGTGAACAGTACCTGGAAAAGCTTGACGTTTCAGCCCTCATCCTTCTGGGGATGCTTGAAATGTCATTCCACTACATCTACTTGGGCAACAAAACAGATCTAAAGGAGCCTAAAGATAATGGGTTAGGCCTTTAAAATGTTTTAAACCTTATGCAAAACACAGTTTAACACCCTCCTTTTGACTCCACTCACCTGGTGTTAAGAAAGCAAATTTTGCCATATGTGTATCTTTGTCTATATTTAATATTAACAGCACGTGAATTTGTAGACTTGAACTCTGAATTAAGTTGCAGAATTATAATGTACAGACAATGAGTCTTCAACACATCTCTACACATAATGCAAATAAAGATTCATGTTAAACATTGGTGCTTAACATTGCACCATCCCATTTTTCATGAACATTAAACTTCTTGATTTGTTAACATCCCACTGTAAGTCCTAAACAAACTAGGAAGATTCAATTGCAAAATCTCCTCCCCATTCCCAAATAATTCCTACTCATTCATGTTTTATTCAGGCTTACATAAATCACTTGAAGAACTCAGCCTTTCTAAGTTTAAGATTTGGTGCGTAATAGTTTCCAGTTTAAAAAAGAAAAACTCACTGAAATTAAATATTGTAAACAAAAGAAACAGCTAAGATAAACAATATTATGCCATGTTTCAAGGTCAAATGCATTATGATAGAAATTTATATGCTGGAAACAATGCTAACAAATAGAAACTTTGAAATCCTTAACAATCAAAGAAACTACTACTAAAAAGTCATTAAGATGTAAACAAACTCGGACTGACAAAAAACAGCACAGGGCCCATATAATGTCCAGTTAAACAAAGGTAATTGCTGCTAGGGGCCTGCAAATGCTTTCCCTTCTTAAGGGCATGAGTTTGTCAACCTGCTTTTGTTTATATGTAATAAAATTCTACATAGGCAAAGCCTTGAATCTTAGTCCCAGAGTCTAGCACAAAAGTGACTTTAAATTTCAAACTGGAAAATGTTGCTTTCCTCAATAAGAAAGGGTTACTCTCTTAAAAAGCTATGAGTCATGTGCTCCTGGCAATAACATCTCCTGATACGATTGTCTCTTAAAATAGGTTAAGAAATTGGACCATTTCATGAGAGTCTTCCAAGGAATAAATCATCATAAAGTTGGATACCTTGCATGGATGTGGAGTTGGAGGAGTGATAGAACAGCTTAGTTTGTTAAATTGATACAGGTAAAATTTCTTGGTCGAAGACTCAAAGAGAGAAATTAATTGAACCACTTTCAAATTTTTATTTTGTAATAAGGCTTTCTAGTAAGTCCTTCTGAAGTCTCTTTGGAAAACATCTTAAAAGAGAAGGAGAAGGTGGTTTAGTAGCATAAATCAGCTGAATCCTAATTCCACCTACTGACCAGGACACCTTCCTTGTCTGTCAAAAGGTTTTGCTTTATTGTTCAGTGGGGTTGGGACAGAAGGTGAGACCTCACAGGGAAGACTGGGTGAAAGAGGCCTTGCTGCCAAGAGCTGCTCTGTTAGCCTTAAGGACATTGTCACCTTAATGAAGGTGTTTCACATTACCCTGGTGGTCTGGAAGTAGACCCTCCTTATAGCTTGTAGGTGGTAATAGTCTCCCATAAGACAGTGATAGATTCACCCTTTCCCCAAAACATTACAAGCTGTATAATTTGGAAAAGAAAGGAAGAGCTAGACTCCTAGTGTATATTTGAAAGACAATCAATCTTCAGAAAGCAAGCCTGACATCACTTTTATGACAGTTCTTTAAACCGCAAAATGAGATAGTGGAGGTTGTGTCTCCTAAAGGAATTGGCAGTTAACAAGGTACTGAGGCTGCTTGCTGGGCTGTCACCACTGGTCTATGCCCTTAGGTCTTTTTACTTTAACATCAGACTCTCCTCTCCCTTGAACTTACTCTTGACCCTACCTTGAGCCCTGCACAGGACCACATAAAGGCACTGAGCCCTGTGAAAGTGGCCCCCATGCCCTGAGTTTTGGAAGTGCCCAGGGAGCATCATAACCAGAGAGGCTCCCAGGTCCCTGCAGGCTGAGGGAAGGGAGTGACTGAAGTGAAGGGCAGCGATGTGTTGCCTCTTGGAAAGTTCCTGCCTTGTGTCTGGGCTTTGCAGTGTAAAGAGTTGTTGGCTGCCTCTGGCCCCAGAGCCCTGGCTCCTGTTTAATATTCTGCCTGCTCCGTTGATGTTGTGCTTGGCTCCTGTGGGACTGCAACTCACGGCTTGAAACTGGAGCCAATTTTCTGTCTTCATCTCTCAGTGTTTTGACTGGAGGCAGATACAGTTCAGGCCGATCAGGGCTGGTGGAAACAACTACCAAGTGTCTCTCTGTCTGCTTTGCTTTGGGAGAAGAAAGTGGAGGAAGCCCCAGAATGTTGTAGAGGAACTGGCCTGCGGAAAGGCGAGGACGAGGGCGTAGGGGCAGCAGAACAGACTGAGCCTCAGAGCATCGGTTGGAATTATGGTGGAGATTTCTCTCTCCCCTGCCCTTTTCTTTTGATTGATTAGTGGGTTTCATCAAAAGAGATTCCCAGGGGATTGACTAGAAAATTGATTTTGCCTTACTAATAGAAAGGAAGGGCAAGGATTTGGGCTTCTTAGTGGTATATTTTCTGCGGGAAGGTCAGGAGGAAAATGTGTTTAGGAGGCAAAGCAGCTGTCTGGAAGAGAGCTGAGGGGAATCTGAGAACAATAAGAAATGGGGTTTTAAAGATCCGCCCATGAAATGCAGATTGCTGAACACAGAGGCTGAGCTAATAGCAGCAGGAGAGTTTGCTGAGCTTTTCTTTGGAAAAATAATAAAATGTTTCAGGGTGAAGGGGAGGGCCATGAAGTAAAAGTTTCCCAAAGCAAAAGAATGAAGATGCCAAGGCCATCCCCAGGCTTGCTCTTGATTAGGGCTGTTTTCTCTTTTCTTTCTTTTTTTTTTTTTTTTTTCTGTTTCCCCCAGATCCGAGGCTGTCAGAGATGACTCTGGTTCTGTCCATGAATAGATTCTGCGAGCCCATTGTCTCGGAAGGAGCTGCTGAAATTGCCGGGTACCAAACACTATGGGAGGCTGACAGCTACAGAGGCCCAAGCCCTCCGGGGCCAGCACAGACTCCTTTGCAGGGAGACCGGGGAGCTGGTCCCCCACTGGCAGGTATTGTCCTTGACCTTACCCTGCTGCCCTCTGCGGCCAGACCGGTGGACTGTGAGATGGTGCCTAGGGCAACCTGAGCTGAGAGAGCTAATGTGCCAGGGAAGTCCCTACCCACCTGTGAACCTCTAATAAGTGAGTCCAGGGCTCCAGAGAGAGGACCAGAGGTGGTATTTTAAATGGCATTCTACCCTACATCTATCTACCTGTGTGGCTGCTTGCATATAAGTCTTGTGTCTGTAAGAAACCCAAACAGATATTGAAACTCTGAGTTTCTGTTTTGGTTTTCTATTCTGTGGAACTGTATGGTTCTCTTAGAGCTACAAAAGCCTGGTGGACTCAAAAATGAAATTTTTATCTCTTGAGACAAAAAGGAATCTGCATGTTGGACCAGCAGCTATGTGCCTTTTCTTTTGAATAAGCATACGATTGGCTTTGGCCTTGTAGGAAAGAAAAAAAAAATTAAGCTGGGAAAATAGAAATAGATCCTTCATGATTCTTACTCTCATAGACTAAGATTAAATTCCTTCGTATTTTTGTGTAGTACTAGCTATCTTTCAAAAAGAAACTAAAATACATACACTCAACAGAATCTGTTTTGCTAAAAAAAGGATTAATAACAGTGGTCCTTAAATTTTAGACCTTACTTTTATTTGTGGTTTACATGTTACTTTATTGAGAGTGAAAAGGACTTTTAATTACCCCAAATTGTAATTTTAAATGTTAAAAATTTAAATTTTGCATTTTCAAGGAAAAAAATACTATAGTTCCATGTGCAGATAACCATTTGTTTGCTCAGAGCTAATAATATTTTAAAGTTGTTTGGTTATCAGTGGTTACAGTTAAAGATGGACACATTTGAACAGTGGTGTTATGTTACCATGGATTTAATTAAACAATTTGAATAAATACTATTATATTTCAGAGTAATTACACTCTTCTCCTTTATAAATTGTGCTATTTGCCTGTGCATTGAATTAAGATTCTGAATATTCAGCAAATGCTGAACTATGTCATTTTCCTCTATAATTGTCTACAAATCTTTGCCTTGCCTGGGTCATAGGATTCCGTGTGATAGCAACTATTAAGACAAATGTTTATTTTTAATCACCACATGTACAGACAAATACATAGCCAAGTTATCCTCTGGAAGGAAAGGAAAGAAAAGAAAAGTATTTTGTTTGGAGAACCTCTGGCAAACCACATGTCATTTGTCATATCTGATTTATTACCACAGGATCACATTACAGGGGAATTTCAAATCCTATAACAACATCCAAGATCACATACTTTAAGAGGAAGTATGTGGAAGAAGAGGATTTTCACCCACCACTCAGCAGCTGTAGCCATAAAGTATGTTTTTTTAATAGTCATTATTTTTATTAAGAGTTTAAGATACTTAGTTGCTTGATCCATTTCCAGAATTTAAATCATTTCGCCCAAGCAATGAAAATGAACCACTTCTCTATAGAACCACATTAATCGTTGTCACTTTTTTGAGTCCTGTGTTATTTTTCACAAGTATTTGAAGAGAAAGCCAGCAAGAGCTCTTCTACCCAGAAGTAACAAAATTATATAATCTGAAGAATATTTGTTTTACTTATGATTTAATATTTCTCAGGTTGCATTTAGGGTTAAGGTTCTTCCGCACTTTCATGCGAGGGAAACACACTTGTTCCTTCCCGTCATGCTCTCCCTAGTCTGAACTCTAGCTCCTGTGGCCAATGCTATTTCCATGTGTTCCCACATGGGGCTGGTTATGCAGAGCTTTTCCTGACCTCTTAAAGGCAGACTCAACCATCCTTTGCCATGGGTACATGCAAGTAGAAACATGCACTTCACTGGCCATTCAAGATATGCGTTAAGTTTGTTAAAATATAGACTTTATTCCCAAGAAAGACCAATTCTAACTTTATTGCATGTATTGTAAGAAAAAAATAGGATGGGGAAAATATGTAGAATTATGAATCTGGGTATCTAAGCTTTTGAAATAGCAGTTCTTTTTTCTTTATGGTTACCTTCCTTCAAAACAAAACAAAACTATCTGCTGATTTGAATCAAGGAGGGTGTAAGCCCAGACTGTGGTTGTCTGAAATGCAGAGAGGATTTCCAGTGCATCTTCCTCTGTTTCCTCTTGCCCTACCCCGTAACAGCCCGCCACCCCATCCTTTAGATGTTGCTTTTACCTTGCTTATGAAAAGATAACAGGACCCACTGGCAGTGCTGTCTTTTCCCTGCACGCACAGTTCCCGCCTTTGGTCAGTCTGGGCTGGTTTAATTCACAGGTCTTCGGGTTATGCAGTCATTTTGCTTCTTTTATGATCTGGAAGAGCTGGACCCCAGGACACAAACAGTTTATTTCCTTTTTAGTTTCTGTGTTGCGATTGTAGCAGTTTTCCAATTGCTATTGGATTTGCACCAACCATCACACACTAACAACATCACACAGCTCAGGAGTGAGTCCTCTCCTTCCCTCTCTGCGTATTCTCCTGCTCTGCCCCACAAAGAAGCTCTGTCAGGGTCTGAGCCTCACTCATTACTGTTGTCCTCTTATCAAGTAAAAACAATTGAAAAAAAAAAAAAATTCCAAGTGTGAAATCCAGAGCATTAAAAGAGGGACAGCACTGAAAGCCAAAACTCATGCTTCTTGCTGATTAGATGAGGGTTTGAAGTATTCTCACTAGGACTTGCACCTTGACATCTTGTTAAAAACATTCATGGATTGTACAGTTTGTGAGTGTATGTGTCTGTGTGTGCACGTACAAGTATTGCAGTACAGTTTGATAAATTTCACTAAGTGATCATACCCATGTAACTAACATCCAGATCAAGAACCAGAACATAACCAGCACCCAGAGTCCTTCCTGTGCCTGCTTCTGGTCACCACCCCTCCATCCTGCCCCCCAAACTCACTGCTCTCCTGACAGCTAACAGCTCAGATTAATCCTGTGTTTCAGCATCTCCCTCACTGGGCCTTAAAAGATTGAAAATCTGTGCCCTATGATCACATTAATGTATACAGCTATGATTTAGTAATTAAAAAAATAATAAAATAAAAGAAGGGGGAAAAAAAAAGATTGAAAACCTGACCCATCCCTGCTGAGGGCTGCATGGGGGCTATAAATCCAGGAGGAGGGTGGGGGCTCCAGCCAGGTGAGGAAGGGGGCATGTCTGTACCAGTGGGGACAGGAACTCGAAGGAACCTTGGGGCAATAAACCACAGCATTCCCAGACACCACCAGGAAAGAAATGTGCTGGGATGATATTTTTATATAGTCTCTTTCCTAAGCTTTCTCTTCCTTGTTTTGGTTTTTAGACCATCTCAATTTTTGAGGAACGAGCCCATATCCTTTATATGTCTTTAGAAAAACTAAAGTTTATCGATGATCCTGAGGTGTACCTCCGAAGATCAGTCCTCATAAACAATTTGATGAAAAGGATCCATGGGGAAATTATCATGCAGAATAACTGGTGCTTCCCTGCCTGCTCCTTCAATGGCGCCTCTGCCCAAGAGTGGTTCATGGCTCAAGACTGTCCTTACCGAAAACGACCACGCATGGCCAAAGAGGAGTGTGAGAAGTTTCATGCCTGCTGCTTTTACCAAGAATGTGGTGGCCACTACCTAAATTTGCCCCTTTCTGCCAACGCTAATGTCGGAAGTGCCTCCACCACCGCCTCCTCCTCCTCCTCCTCCTCCTCTTCCTCTTCCTCTTCCTCGCCCCCTCTGCCTTTACCGAGTTGTTCCCACCAGGTGGATTTTGATGTAGGCAGTGCACCTATTTACAAGAGTGATGGCCAGATACCTGCCAATGAAATATTTGTTACTAATGTCAGATCACTTGGCGTTGAGGAAAAGTCCAGATTAAATGATGAGAAAGCAAATAATGATACCAACAGAGAGGGTGCCCCCCTCAGCCATGAACCTGTGGGAAATGACCTTGCTTTTGAGTGCAAAGGCCAATTTTATGATTATTTTGAGACTGGATATGATGAAAGAAACAATACAAGTGAGTCTTGGAAAAAGTCCTTAAGGAAAAAGGAGACTTCACCAAGTAACAAACTGTGCTGCAGCAAAGGAAGCAAAATATAAGCCATCTTTTCACCAAAACTTTGAAGCATGCACAGCATGATCAATTAGCTCTCATAAATTTTATTTTGAATGGATTTTATAGTTTTGTACAACCGATAAAATTATGCCGTGAACATGCCGTGTCATTTTAATGCCTGGAGAGCAGATTGCATAAAACATCTGTATAGTAGGCATCAGTGAGCTACTTATAAATGTGATTTTACCAAGAAAAGAGTTGACTGAATGCTTAAAAGTATATCTTAGTTTTCTTACAGAAAAAATCAATAGATTAGATTGGGGGACACTGTGCCCTTGTGATATTTCCATCCCCTTCCACCCCAGGAGTCTATCACTAGCTAAGAAGTCTCAACATGTTTGCCAATTAATTTGGTAGTTGTTGGGTAAGCAAATCAGTATAACCAGCAAAATTGTCTGCTTATCCTATAAGATACAGTGTTTTGTTTTGTTTTGTTTTATTTTTTAAGACTGAAGACAGGGAGCTAGATGAAATGGCTTCATGGTACTTTTAAGTATTTATATTTAATAGTATTTTGTGACCAATGAAAATAGGATGTAACATGATGAAATGGGACGTAACGTAATGAAACACACCTGTCCAAGGGTGGCAAGGGTATTCCCTGCAAGTTCCTGGCTTGCCTGTGATGGGTGATAAGGCTTTTAGAGAGGTATTATACAGGGCGATTTTTGGTGCCTTACTTTAACTTAATTTTTGCCAATGTGAAAATTAAGGATAAATCAGAGTTACAGCAGGGATTTAATAAACAGGAAAAAAACCACACAGGGTGGATCAATATAGTTTGGAAACTGTTAACTTTGAACTATTGTGTTCAACCTTTGATTCGACATCTCTATTCTTTGTTTTTGATGCCCAATTGCTTTTGGATTTGGCATTTTTCAGTAGGGATGGAGGAAACACTACGGAGCACTGTCAGAAACCAGCACTAGCTGCTTGAGCTTTTCTGTGGCAACGGTCTGTTGCTGGGATTTGGGTTTTCTGGGTTTTGGGTTGTTTTGTTTGTTTTCTTGTCCAATGAAGTTCATGAACCAGTGGCATGCATTATACTTTAATCTGTTTTGCATCATTTCACTCGTTTAGATTATAAAAGCATGTGGTTTTTTATATATGACTTTGGCTGTTGATTAAGAAGCACAATGTTAATAAATGATGTGGTGATCAATAAGGTTTATCTTAAAGAACGTAAAGATTTTCATTTGGGGAAAATTATTTTGGAGAAATGGGACTTAATCTGTAATAGCTGATATGTATTTGGTCAAAGTTTTTCTCAACGATATCTTTAATTTATACATTTGAAAAGAGTTCAGAGTGGCCCTCCTCACCAGCCTTCCTTCCACTCCAGCCAACTCCTCCTCCTAACCTATATTCAGATTTCCAAGTTTACTAATTGACTTGGACCATACTTCACAGGAACCAAATGCCAAGTGGAGGAAATAAGTAAGTCCTCCCAGTTTCTCCAAGATAAAGCTTTTTTAAATTATTGCTATTAATATTAAATATAGGTCTCATTCATACAGTGTATGAGTAGGATCATTTGGACAGTTGTCCACAAGGACCAATTTTTAAAACATGTTCTTGTGTTAATAGCTAAATAGTCTAGTAATGTTTTGTCCTTTATTTTCAATATTTGATAAACATTTGATGTTGAAAACTTAGATGATAGATGCTTGTATATGAATGTGTTGTAATAAAGTGAGGTTTTCTTGATATATATTTATTAAAATGATAAAAATTCATTAAGTTTTTTTTATTTTAATGGCTATTGGCTATGTTTCTCTCTTCCACTATTCTCCTTTAAAAAACTCAAGATGTCTAGGAACTATAGTGGACAGGGGCCACACAGGAGTTTTCAAAAGAAAAGTGTACTTTAAGAAGGCGATCTGGCAAGTGTTTTAGAGTGGTACCAGTTTACAAGTTCAAATTTCTATTGATGAAGAAGCACATTGTTAAAGGATGATGTGGTGATTGACAAGGTTATATCTGACTGAAGGTACAAATTTTTGTTTTGAGGAAGTCTCTGAAAAAATTTGCATAACACGAAACTATAAAGACTGAATCTTATTAGCTGATTCCTTTATGAAATGTCAAATTGTTAAGAAGGTGACCCACGTGTGAATGTTTATAATGATAGCTACAGGTTACTGTTAGTAGTATTCCATACAATTTTGTATTGTTATTCTTAGAAGCTAATATTTTATTTGATAAAGTGGGAAAGCTAATTAATTTGTCAAATGTAGCATTCTTATTATGGGTATAATACCCCGTAGAGATTTAAAAAGAAAGGACTTATCTTTTTGCTTTTTAAAAGCCCCCAACAGTACCAGATACTGTTTTTCTTGATGGCCAAAGCTGTAAAATGGTGAAGGTGGTGATTTTCAACAGCACACAACTGAGCTATAGGCACCTGTTCTGTAGAACCCACTAGAATTGTTTCTTTGCAGGATGGTGGTATCTTTGAACCAGCAGCATAAAAATCCTTCATTTTCAGTCATCAAGTTTTTGTTTTTAGGATATTTCAAGCATGGTTAAAAATTATTTTTCTTTACACACACACAGACACACACACACATTTCTAAACACCCATCCACATTACAGAGATTTTCCTGTTGCTAGTAGGTGACAGCTTTAGGAGGTCCTATGTTCACCTCCTATGCACCCAGCATTGTTCCTTCTCCTTGTGAGATATTAAGTTAAATCTTTCCAGGGTGGAGAAGGCATCCCTTCCTAAGAACTGGGTTCTGTACTTTTATCTTGAGAGACTTGGAAAAGCTAAGGCACCCTCTACCTCATTCTGCTGTCCTTCCTGGAAGTAGCATCTTCTCTCATTGTTGTCCTGTGCTTTAAGGAAAATCTGATATGAAAAACTTTTAAAAGATACATTAGGAGAAATCTCCTACTTAAGTAAGTGGCCCTGCTTTCCTAAGAGGGCCTTTCATTGCTACACCCCTAGGCATTTGGGTGCCTGTGATTAATCTAATCATTAACCTTTGTCTCTGGTCTTTCCTTTCTAAGAGTGGCTAATTGTAGAGGAAGGTCTGGCAAAGCCATTGCCAAAGAGCAAAGGTATTATTAGTATATGCTTCCACTCTTAAAATCATACTATTCTAAACTTCACCTGGAGGAAGTCTTAGGGACTCAGGGGAGAGGTAGAAAAACCCCAAACCAGTAGAAGCCACCATTTGACGAGCAATTGATAAATAGGATAAGGCATTTTTGCAATGATCTTTTATGAAGACAATAGAAACATAGAACATTTTACGTGCCACTTTGTTCAATAAAAGCTGAAGCAAGTGAATGAAAGTATTTATTTTTACAATTCATAGTTGATTCTGTTCAAAGCATGGCTCCCCACCCTTCAGATTATGCAGTTGTATCACGGCTCCTCGTGACTGAAGGTACAAATTTTTGTTCTGAGGAAGTCTCTGTGTACTTTGTGTATCAGGAGAACAGAGAGCAACTATTGGGAGACGTGGACCTTAAGAGATGTCAATTTCACAACAAATGATAGACACGGATTTAAGGATTCTTACGTGAGGCGGTTAGGCTTTAATACCCTTTAGACTTACTGTGAACAAGAAATGTTATGCAAATAATTAGTTGTTAAATTCCATTTTTATGACAACCCCTTAAATTTGAAGTCTTTTCATTTGTAGTTAAGGTTATCGCAACCCTGCCAATTTTACTAGGCTTTTTCAAGACAAGGATTCAGCATGGCATGAGCGACAGTGGTTTCAATTAGATGCAGAACTGTCCCATGAAGAGAAGAATGAAATCAGTATTAAAATAATGAAAGAAGATGACAATGTATAGTTTCTGGTAATTCATTTGAAGATCACTGTGTTCTGATTCTGTGGTTTAAAATAAATGCATTAAGGATCTTTTCAGTACTGGTAGGTGCCTCCATTGCTTTCTTAGAGGTACAGTGCATTCGCAAGGTATGTTCCCTTCACAAGGCTAAAACTTCTCCATTTTATGTGATGCAGCTACATGACCTGGAGTGAAACAGTTACTAGCTTAGAGATTGTTTCCAGTCCTGGGTACATGCTGTATGTAATTTAGCTGGCAGAACTGGCTTAGGAAAAGCACTTGCAAAGATGTAAGTTATGAACACTTGAATCTCGCATCCTGCCATAAAGTGCATCAGCAAGTGGGTTTAATAAAACATGCTGTTTAAAATAGTCTGTAATTTCCTGTTTCTGCATATCACTTCAATATCTGTGACAGGCTGAAGAACGATGGCTAAATGAAGGGAATTTACACAAGCTAGTCATGATGTTTGCAAACCATCACCATGAGCTTCATCTTCTTCGGTAAACAATTCTCTGATGGGCTGTCTATGATTGTTTTTTTCCTTGATATTGATCCAAAATTTTGTTAATTTTGAAAATGCACACTACTTATTATTATTTATAGGGTGGAAACACCTGTTTTTGACCACAATGAAACTGATAGAACGTATGGAGATGTAGAAGGTATTTCTCATGAAATTTCTCCTATTTCTCAGCCCCATTTTTATAATGATTCCCTTGATTTAAAATGATAAAATCTTACAAAATGCCATAACTTGGGGGAGGAGGAGAATACACATAGAAAAGAACTTGCAGAGATGGAAGCTGTGGTCTTGCTTTCTGCCAAGATCCCCAAGACAATAGGCAAATATCAGACTTTGCAGGAAAGGGGTCAACATACCCTATGGTCTGTGCTGCCCAGACTAGCCAAGTCTTCAGCAGTCACTGCGTCCTCTAGCTCATTCCAGAGAAGCAGCTGAGGCTACACATGAGACCTGATCCTCCCTGCCTCCTCTGGTCAACTCACACATGAACTAAGCTCTGATACTTCTAGACACTACTTTTTCTGTAGATACCCTGTAAGGAGATTGCAATGAACTAAGCTCAGAGGTTGTGTGACTCATGCATCCTGGAAATCAAGAGGTGAGTAGATCTCTCTAAAATGTACCTGACACAGCATTCAGACATCTAATTCATCTCCGAAACTCATAACACCCCAGTGTGCACAGTAAGGAAAAGATAGAGAATAGCAGGCTACGCCAGGGATTCTAGCAAAAGATAAGGACATTGATCTCTGATCCAGTAGAGTGGAGGAAGTCAGAAATGTGCGCTCCACATGGGATGCAGAATAAATTCACTTTCTTTAAGGAAAAGTCTAAAGACTATAAAGGAAAGAAGACAGATCTTTTTTTCTTTGTCAGAACTCTTGATGAAGACAGAAAAAAACATTTCAGGGACTAAAGCATTTCCTTTATGTTTTTTCAGGAAGAGAGAAGTGATTTGTCTGCCCTCTCTGGACCTAGGACAGTCTCTCATTCTCCAACTCCTTAGACATTGTGCCTTTTGTTTTTATTTATACTTGGGACAGAGTCTTGCTTTAGCACCCTGGGTATAGTAAACAGCATCAATGTAGCTCACTGGATCCTCAAACTTCTGGGCTCCAGCCACCCTCCTGCCTCAGCCTCCCAAGTAGCTGAGACTATAGGTCCTTGCTACCACCACACCTAGCTAATTTCCAACTAAGTTTTCTACTTTTAGTAGAGACAGGGTCTCACTCCTGCTTGAGCCAGTCTTGAACTCCTAGTCTCAAGCAATTGTCCCTCCTTGGCCTCCAGGAGTGCTAGGATTAGAGGCGTGAGCCACCATGTGTGCCCAATGCTGTGTTTTTCAGTAAACACACCAAACCATCTTTGTGACTAGGTATATGCATTAGCCCAAGGCCCCTTTCTCCTGTTCAGTTTAGACACAGAGATTGTGCATTTCTCATGAGATTGGAATATAGCTGACAGTTAAGAGAGTGGGGTTGCAATCAGACTGCCTAGATGTCTGTCTTAGCTCTGCTACCATAGTTGTGCAGCCTTAGCCGTGGCCAAGTCACTTTACCCCAGTGCCTTGTGTTTTTTGCCTGTAAAGTGGGATGGCACCTGGTGTCCACCTCATAAAGTTATCAGGATTAAAGATCGCAATATCATCAGGGAAGTGACTTGCCCTTGCACGTTATGGCTGTGCAATGAATGAGCCTCTGTGATTTCCCCGCTACTGTCCCTGGATCTCTTGAGGGTGGCACCTGATAGTGCTCCAACCTCCTTGGGGTGGAAAACGTTCTGCCTCTTGGGTTCTGGACGTGCAGCTTGAAATTAAACAGGAGGAGGGTGTCAAACTTCTCAGGCCCTTTACAAAAGTAGTAATTGGTGTCCTTGAAATATGTTTAATATTTCAAAAGGCTTATTGCAAATCCTAAGATTTTTCTGAATGTGATTGCACATGCTCACCCCATGCAGATGTGTTACCTTTGTTTGGAATTAAATCAGCTCTGGGTTAACACAGTTATCACAAACTGAGAAGATACTCTAACCAAGAAAATGAAGGCATTATACTTAATAAATGCAATTTGTTTCAAAGGCTGAATAGTTTAGAACATTGGCTGTTCTGAAGGGAATATGTGGTGTCCCTTACAAGTAAAAAGATTGAAAACTACTAAATTCTGATTCATCCCCAGGATATGCCAAAGTTCAAGTTTATTCTGTAACTGTATTGGATGATTCTCTTAGACCTAGTTTTTAATTGAGAAAAAAACAAAACAAAACACACTATTGGGTTAAAAAAAAAATTGGGTAATTTAGACTGAATGCCATTCATTGAATTTCTATACCTGATAATGAAGGCCAAAGCACAAGTTTCTGGGTAATCATGACCAAGGGAATGGCTCATCATAAAATAATTAGGACACATTTTACCGCCTATAAGATCTAAGTTTAAAAAGCTGACCAACTAGGGGTTTGTTATTCTTACTTCAAACTCTCATCCCTTTCCATGTTGCCATTAAACTCAGATAGCTTAAAAAGAGGATTCCAGGCAGGGCCCATAGCTCAGTGGGTAGGGGGCTGGCCACATACACCCAGGCTGGCAGGTTCAAACCCAGCCCAGGCCAGCTAAACCACAAAGACAACTGCAACAACAACAAAAAAATAGCCAGGCATTGTGGCAGGTGCCTGTAGTCCCAGCTACTTGGGAGGCTGAGGCAAGAAGAGTATTGCTTAAGCCCAAGAGTTTGAGGTTGCTGTGATGTCATGGCACCCTAACTCTACTGAGGGCAATGTAGTGAGACTCTGTCTCAAAAAAAAAAAAAATATATATATAGGTTTCCATTTACAAAATTACATCTCCATCTCTCTCAATTTTTCAAGAGTATGTATTTTTTCCATAAGATGAGTTACACTTGTAGTGACATTTGCTGGTTGGTATGTTCTAAAATGAGAACAAAGCTGAACCATATGGGTGGAGAGTGAGAAACGGGCCCAGGAGTTTAATGAAAGCAAATGCAGTGTTGTGCCATAATGGGCCCAGGACTTTTCTGTAACAGGTTCTCCTACCCCTGGTACAGTCTGGGATGTTGTGATTGGCAACAATGGTTGTCATTTGAGCCAGATGAAGAGGCACTGAGAGGTCAGGACACCTCAACCCGCCCAGGGAAATCCCAGCTGGCCAGCTCCAGTGGCTGGAGTAAATAATTTTGTTTTCCAGGGAGTAAGATTCCAACCAATAAGGATAATAAGTTAGAATTCTCAACCAGTCCAGCTTTGATCTAACTAGTTTTACACAAGATGACTTACTGCACAAGAGACATCTCTCTGTTTGGAAACAGAATTGGTCTTTGCACAGAAAGAACTCTTAAAGAAACTCTGGGGCCATCCGTCCATCTGAGAGTTTTAAGGCATGTATCAACAGATACAAAGGAAGAACAATCCAGGAATGGGATTTGAAAGAATTGATTTCTAACTCTTTTTATAGATCAGGCAAGGTTTAACTCAATCATTCTAACATTTCCCAACTTCTCATTTCTCTTAGAGTCTATTTTTTGATTTCTGATCAAATGGCATTAGCCACAAAATTATAACCAAGTTGGAGGTGGGACCAGTGGAGGAGGAGTTAGGAGACAGTACCTCACCCAGCTCCACCACCCACTGGCTGCCTAACCCTGAGCAAGCCCCTTAACTTCTCTGGGTCTTCGTTCTCCACCTGTTGAACGGTGAGGGTGGACTCAAAAGGTCTCTCGAAGAGCGCTCTCTTCAGGCCTTCACATTCGTGGTTCTAATAACCCCAGATCTTTCTGAAGATTTTCCACCTGAGTTTTGTACATGTCAGCCCTCCTCCCCCTCCCCTAGTGAAACAGAGAAACTGCTTCTGGATATTTCTTAGAGAATAAATCTCCGAATCTCTCGGTCCAGAAGGACTGTCTTCTACACGTGGCTGCTGACCTATTGTCTGAAATACATTCCTCCAGACAGGCCTAGCTCCTCTATCCTCGGAGCAGCTCCTCTCTCCCTCCCCCTGGAGCGCGCCCCATCCCCCTCTAGCCCTTCAGCTCCGCACACCCGGAGCCAGCCAGGCACAACGCGGCTCCTCCGGGCACAGGACTGTAGTCCCCTTCCCGCCACCGCCTGCCTGCCCCGCGCAGGCAGGAGACCCGAGAGCTCTCTTCTCTATCGCGCTTTGTGCGTAATAAAATAGCGGACTTTCCCCTTCTTTTTATGAAGACAGTCCTAGCAGCTGTGACTATAACTGTGTTTTTTCCATACCAGCCAAGATTATGGTCCCATAACCCAATTAGTGTCATTTGGTGGTGGTCCAAGTGCTTCCCCTGCACGAGTTTTAATTTGGGGATCCCCTGAGGCTGCACTCCACAGCTGTAGCCGGCCTGTTCTTCCTCTGCCCTTATTTGCTCGAGGTTTATGGGCGGATTAGCTGTGTGGTCTGGGAGGCGGCTGCTTCTCTTTCATCCGCACAGCTCTCGAGCCGCCAAGGAGCCTTTTACTTTTCATCAAGCCCTGGCACCTGGAGGGCGGGCAGCCGGGGCGACTGGAATGAATCAGTGGATGCCCTGCAGGCCCCGAGGGGCGCGGCCCGGCAAGCGTGGGGGAGGGGAGGACGGGGAAAGCTGCTTATTGGGCGGCGCACCCCCGGCCGGCCGAGCCGTGCTGGGCTGAAGGGGGGCTCCGAGCGAGGTGCCCCCGCCCCGCCCCCACTCCCTGGCTGGCGAGGGCTGGCGAGGGCTCGGGGCGCTCATTGTGCAGGCAGCTGGCACCAGCTGGGAAAGGAAATTAGCATAACAAAGAGCCGGAGTGAGCGCGGCGCGGCCCGGCGGGGGCTCTGCCGAGAACCGGGGCTTGGAGGAGCCGCGCGGTCACCCGCAGCAGCACGCCCCGGGCTGCCTGGCCTGAGACCCTCAGAGCGGCGGAGCCTGGTCCGGGTCGGGCGCGCCCTACCTGGGCCCAGGCGGTGGGAATCGCCCGGAGAAGATAGTGGGTGTGGGTGTCAATGTCTGTGGCTGCGTGAATGGGCGTGGGTGGGTGCGTATTCACGAGTGTGAGTCCCTATGAATGTGTGTCTGAGAGTGCGTGTAACCGTGTCCCTGGGCATGGGAATTTGTGTATGAACGGGTCACCCGCAGACAAGAGGGGACCCACCAGCTCCTTTCCCTCACCCCAGGAACGCCTCTTTGTTTATTCCGTCCCGTACATGGCAGATGCTTTACTTAAATCAGCAGTTCTGAATCCTAGCTGCACCTCGGAACCCCCTCCAGGAGCTTTTACAAAACCTTCAGGCCCAGGCCCCAGCCCCACCCCAGTGTCTGTAGACTCACGGCCTCTGCCGCGGTCTGTCCGCAGGGAGCGCCGGTGTGGATGGCCAAGTGTTGGGCTGGGAACCGCCTACCACCGCGCGACCTTGGCAGCGAGCAGTGGGGGTGTGGGGGCGCTGAGCCTGGGACCTTGAAACTCCTCCTTCCCGTTCTCGGGCTGCAGTCCAGTGTCAAGCGCACACTCCTGACTCTAGGTTTCTGTCTCAAGCTTCTGACTGGACATTTGCTATAAGCCTTACAGCAGCCCCATGGGGGGAAAAATTGTTCAGGTTCAGTTAAGTGTCACGAAAGGTACAAAACCAGCAATTCGGCCCACCAAATGGGGGCCCAGTGCCGCAGGGCTCCAAACCCCACGTTCTTTCCACTGTAAAAAACAAAAACAAACACATACCCCACCCTGCTTTTCTTCAAGCGCTGCCAGACCTCAAGCTGACCAGGTCCCTGCCAGGAGCCCGGGAGGACTGGGAGTAGGGAGTTAGGATGCAGTCGGAGCCACAGCCAGAAAAGGCAGATACGGCCCCAAAGGCGTCCTAGGAAATGCCGGGGCACATTCTCCAGCCACCTTCTGCGCCACCTGTGACCTGTGTCGTCCTTCTCCCTGCCTGGGCCCCGGCAGCGCAGAAAGATCCTCGCCCAGCCTTTCTTGACTCCTACCCCCAACCCCGCCTCCCCCACAGGAAGAAAACATGACAGCACAAGCTGTTCGCTGTCACCTAGGAGCTGTCAGCACCTGCGCAGCCAGGAGCAGGCTGGAGAGGGGGTGGGAGGCAGCGCCGCGGTCACAGACCTGGGGACCCGGGGACCTAGGGACGGGGAAGCTACACCTGGGAGCCGCGGGCCCGGCGCGTGGGCCTCTCGCCTTGTTTAGCCTCCTTCCTGCTTTAGTGAGTGAGGCGTCTCCGAGCCTTGCCCTCGCTGCCTGAGTCGCTTTCCCTGAGAGGCAAGGACAGAGCTGAAATGAGCTGCTGAGCTCCAACAGCCCAAACTCCCCCATCACCCACGAGCGGGCGTTTCCAGAGTGAGGATCCATTAGTCGCTTTAGTATCACCAGGCTCCCGAGGCTCAGGGGCTTCTGAGGCCAGCCAGGTTCCTTCACCTCACTTACAGCCCTGGAAATAAAGGCCCAAGGCTGCAAAATGACTGGAGGTTTCACAGCTTCCTGACGGCCGGCCCAGCTTTGCTCCGCCTGCACCAGGCCCTTTAGAAGGCACCAGGCTTACTTACCTGGGAACTTTTTCTGCAGTAAGGACCAGTGCTGGAGAAAAGGAGCAGACACAGGCAACTGGACGGCGTGTGGTCCCCAAGGTACTCTGGAGAGGGGGAAACGATGGACACCCTGGGTACCCAGCCTGAGCACCACCGGGTCTGAGTTCAAGAGTGCTGAAGGGGGAGGTGGTCGCCTGATGGGGTTGGTAGTAGCTGATGTTCAGAATTCTCCTAGGTCTAACAACTGTGTTCGTTCTCAATAAATGGATTCTTAATAATTGTTTTAATTAGCAAAAAGGCTGTCTTATTAAAGCTAATTAAAGGCAATTTGGGAACCTTATTTTCATACAATCATAAAATTAGAGAAACAAGAGGCTGGAGAAATGGGACTGGCTCAGCTTTTTTCCTGCAGAGGGAGCAAGGAAGAGCTGGGAAGGGACACGCAGCCCCAAGCCAGGCCTGCAGCGCGCCAGCGCCCCGTGTGGGGGGAGGGAAGCCCCCAGATTTGGATGTCGCTTCAGACAGCGCTGGGGACCCGCTTCAGGGAGGGATGCTCTATGTCCTCCAACTAGAGTCCCAGAGTCACTATGACTCCTCTGCTTCCTCCCACAGTTCTCTCCAACTAGTTACCTTTAAATTAAGCAAAGCACTTCCATTGCATCTGAAAGTCTTTTTTTTTTTTTTGCAGTTTTTGGCTGGGGCCCTGTTTGAACCCACCACCTCCAGTATATGGGGCTGGCACCCTACTCCTTGAGCCATAGGCGCCGCCCCCATCTGGCAGCCTTAATATATCTCAGCCTCACTCCTACCCAGAGCAACTCCGTAGTCCCCAAGCCTTTCCCTTTAGCCTCTCTTCTGTGGCTGATGATACTAAATCACCCACCCAACAGGTGCATGTAACCTCCTAGGCCTGACTTTCAATGCCCTCCATACCTCGGCCCAGGCTATGTGCCCAGCCCCACCTTCTGCTCCCTGTGGGGAACCTTCTGCTCCAGCCAGCCACGTCTCAATGTTCTCTCCTGCTGACCTGCAACTTCCCATATCCCAGACGTTGCCCCTGCTTTTCCTTTAGCCTGGGATAACCTCTCCCTTTCCTAGCTTGCACAAAGAGTAATTTCCCTTCAAGGCCAATTCAAAGTCCATATTTTGTATGACATCTTTCAGGGCTACTATAGGCCTGTTCAATGATACATAAAATGTAGTATCCACCCTCCCTAAAGAACTTTTCAACTAGAATCATAGTGGGGTTTGGGGGTTTTTTTGTTTTGTTTCAGAAAGGCATTACAAGTAGGAATTAAATGTAGGTTTTGGAATCAGACCTTAATTATATTATAATCCTGGCTTCACATAACTTTATGACTTTGGGCAAATGTCTTGACTTCTTTAAGCTCTGGTTTCTTTGTGAGTAAAGTGAAGCTAATGAAAATATCCAAAACTAAGTTACTGGGATGTGTAAATAGATAATCCATGTAAGTCACTTTACATAATGCCAGGCAAATAATGCTAATAGCTTTGTGATCATTATTTTTGTTGATGTGAGGGACAACTTAGGAGGTATGAGCAAGTCCTCTGGGGAGAGAGACCCCCCTTCCCAAGTCAAGGGGATTACTTAGCTATCTAAACTGCTGACAGCCTCATTCCTGGGGATCCATGTGCCTTAATGCCCTCCCTCCATCCCTTCTCTGCAGGATCCAAATCCTAGGACCCTTCCCTGGGGTCCCTGGGATAGTGGTTTATGGGCACACACTTGCCATAGTGTCAGACCTCCATAGGAAAAAAGACACTGGACAGGGGTCAGCTCCTTGCCTTTTTAAGTATCCCAGCCTCCATCCTCAGGAGGCATCCCTATAAGTCATTCTGGTACACATCTAACAGTTTGAAAGATCTATCCACTTCATCCTACCATAACACTGACATTCTTGCTTGTCCTTGAAAATGCAACTTGATGCATATGTAGATTTTGCCCCACAGGCCTTATTCCTCTCCTTATTTGTTGGTAGGCCATGGGACAGTGAGTGGCCATGAATTAGCCAGGAGCTCCTCTTCTGTCCACCCCTGAGCATCCTCCAGATGGAACCTTAACCACAGCAAAACTGACCTGAGAGGAAGAACAACGAACAGATCCATGACGTACTAGTGTTTAGCTGCCCCTTGACAAAGCAACTGTTCAAGTAGAAGCCTCAGCCTTGGTCATAGCCCTTAACAGGAAACCTTATGCTTATTAGCTTCTCCTCACGAGAAGGAAATGCAAGTCAGTGACATTTGATAAACAGCACACTTTCACCTACCAAGAGCCATAATCGGAGCAGAAGTGCCACACAATTTAACCCATGGTCCCCCGCATATCAAGCAGTGTATATTTTCTCCATTGCAGCCTGGAAAGGGACTTATTTCCTATCCCTGAGTATCAGTGGCTGTGTCAGCCCCACCACTAATTCCAATGGGGCTGCAGCTACTGTGTATGATTAAAGCTCCGTGTTACACAGCAGTGCCTGCATTTTCAAGGAGAGAGAGGAAACCTCACAGGACCCCTGGGGCAGGACACAACACTGCTCCTTAGAACATCCTTTTTTAAAAAGTTGTCATGAAATCCAATTAACCAGCTGGAAGGCCAGTGTGGGCAGGCCTCCTCGGGGTTAATAAATAATAGAACATGCCCTACATTGGAACGGCTATCTCTCTTCACTAAGCTTGGAGGCTGTGACAAGCCCTCCTAGAGGGGGGGCGGGGAGTGTGTGAAACATGTACCACCACCAACCTCTGGTCCTGAAACTTCAATGAGTCCAGCAGTGAAGAATCCCTGGACAGATGCTTGGAGTCTCTCCCCTGCACCATGAGCCCCAAGTTCACCAGCTCAGCCCCAGGAGTGAGGGATTGAGACGGCTTGTCTTGAGGGAACAGAGCATTCAAATGGGGTCAGAAGCTCTGATTCTAGCTCCACGTATGTCTCAATCTCAAGCAAGCTGTTCAGAGAATGCTGTCCCCAGCTGATCAGGACTGCCACTGGTGAGGATTGTAGGGTGTGCATAGCAGGCCCTCCTTACTGGTCCTCTCTGCAAGGCTGACACCCTGGGTGGGCTCTTTGCTTTTCTTAAATCAGCACTGTTAAATATAATGTGAACTATGGATGTGATTTTAAATTTTCTTGTAGCCTCAATCTTTTTTTTTTTTTTTTGAGACTGAATCCCACCCTGTCACCCTGGGTAGAATTCCATGTCATCATCATAGCTCACAAACAGAAACCTCAAACTCCTGGGGTCAAGTGATCCTCTTGCCTTGGCCTCCCTAGTTAGCTAGGATTACAGGGTGAGCCACAACACCCGGCCTTGTAGCCTCATTTTTAAAAAGAAGTTCAAGGCCAAACCCACTAGTTCATGCCTATAATTCCATCACTTCAGGAGGCCGAGGTGAGAGGATTGTTTGAGCCTAGGAGTTCAAGAACAGTTCAAGAACCTGGACAACATAGTGAGACTCCATCTCTACAAAATATAAAAAAATCATGGGTGTAATGGTACATGCCTATAGTCCCAGCTACTGGGGAGGCTGATACAGGAGGATCCACTTGAGCCCAGGAGTTTGATCAGTCTATGGCATTCCAGCAGTGGCAACAGAATGCCTCTTAAAAAAAAAAAAATAAAATTCAAGAAAAGGTGTTAATTTTATAAATAGATTTTATTTAGTCCAGTATATCCAAATATTATCAATATAAATCAATATGAAATCAATATAAAATTTATAAATACTTTACATTATTTTTTGTTTTGTACTAAGTCTGAAATATGCTGTGTATTTTATACTTATAACACATATCAATTAGGACAAGACACATTTGACGTGCTCCATAGCCACATGTGGCTAGCAGCTACTATAGGAATGGTCCAGGCTCGGAGGCCATGGTGCCCTATGCAGGGACTCAGGCAGCTCCCATCTGCTCATGACCACATTCCCTCTTCTCCTGCCTCTGGGCATCGTGTCCTTTCTTGTTGGAGCCCCTCAGCCCATGTCTCTAGTTCAAGGCATGAAACACAGAAAGTGATAGAAGCTGTCATCACTCTCAGGAACTGAAGTTCCAAGGCATTGACGTGTCAACATCTTGGTGGGCTGGCTCTGGCCCGTGGCCTCTTGTATCATCCCCACACTCCAGGAGGGGACATGTGGGGCCATCCTCAGTTCAGTAGTGCCAGGACTGGGCAGGCAGGTTGTGAGTTGCAGACAGTGATGTCCCCAGGGTGCTGAGGTCTTTTGTTAGGAGCTGAGGAGCCTTTAATCCTCTCTGTTACCACAGAGGGAGAATGTGGGTGACAAGTAAAGTCTTGTCAGGGAAAATACTGGCAGGAAGGTGAGCCACATGCCCGAGTAATCGCTGCCTTCACCACCCTCTTTTGATGTAGTGCCTAGGTGCCACAGGGGCCAGGCCAGGCCTGTGACAGACACAGCCCTTCCTGGGCAATTGTGTCTGGGCGTGTATGTGTGTGATTGTGTGTCCTGGCCCCTAACCAGGCTGCAGACGCTTGTCTTCACATGCCCTCAATCGGAGAGTATCCCAAGGGGGGGGGGGGGGATGAGCTCTGGGTTCACATGTTCTGAACCCCAAATTTAGACACTCAGTCTGAAAAATAGGAATGTCATAGAGAGGACCACAGGCTAGGCAAGATGGCACTGTACTCGCCAGGCCCATTCTTCCGCCCTGACTGCTCTCTGCTGTCTTGCGGAATAGCAGTGGAAGGATAAGCACGAGATGTGAATGAGTGGGCAGCTGTGGTCAGCATGGCGGCTGCAGGGAGCCGAGAGCTCTGGCGGGAGTGATGTTTGTGGCTTGAAACTGTGGACCATGATGGGCCTCAGGGAGGTCCTATGAGTAGGGAGAAGGTCACCTACTTGACTTGCAAGGGGCAACATTGCCGGAGTCCAGTGCTGGGTCTGAGAATGATACCAGCAACTCTGCCAATATTGGCCAGATGTCACCACCTGTGTCCTCTGGGCTTTAGGACAGGGGAAAGGGAGCAGGCTAACCAACCTCTCCATTTATAAAACACTTCGTAACTTCCAAAAATCTTTCCCCTCTATTACGGTGTAATTCTCCCAACAATTCTGTAGTGCTGGCAGGGCAGGGATTATTATCCTTATTTTATAGGTAAGGAAACTGTAGCTGAACAAAAGGAAAGACTATTTGAAGGCCTGAGTCAAGGTTAGTAGGCAACTTTTTTAGCAGAATTCTTCAGAGTCATCACCCTGAAGGCCTCAGAGCAGGGCTTTTATAATGTGGGGTCCATAGATCCCTTTGGGAGCCTGATTTAAAAAAAGAAAACCAACTTTGAATATTCTTACTAAATAAATGGGCTTTAAACTGTTTACAACCCCCTTGGAATTTTACAGCAAATATTGTGTGTGAATTTTAGAGGTGGGGTGGGGGTAGGGTTGGGCAAAAGAGGATCAGAAGCTATGACACCCAAAAGGTTAAGAATTAGGGATGTGGTCCAAGTTTCTCATTTGACAGGTGAGAAAACTGAGGCCCAAAGCGAGTCAGTGATTTGCTTGGGGTTACACTAGCTTCAGAACAGAGATGGAACTCAAAATCTGAATCAGACTGTCCTTTTCACTATTCACTGCTCTAATGAGGTCTGCAGATGCCTGAACTGGGCTCATGACTCCAAGTCTGTCCACAGAAAGATCAAGGTTGAGGATGGATGTGTCATTCAGGCTCTACCCTAAGCCACCTGCACAATGATGGCCAAGCTCCTGCACTCTCTGGACATACTTTTACCTTCCTGAATGACAGAGAGAAGGAGCCCCTGACCTCTCTACTTCTGAAGAACAGAGTGAGGATGCAAAGACACGCCATGGGATGGGGCTCCAGAGACAGGGCACAGGAGGGGAGAGGAGAGGAAGGAAGGACATTGGGGAGGAAGTGGATGCAGACCTAGCCTGAAAGGATAAGATAGTGGATAAAGGGGATGGGGTCATTTAGGTTCCCATTTCATCTCCTGAGGCTAAATTTCCCCATCCCTCACACCAGTAGGTAACAAAAGTATCTTCACACCTTGCCCTTGAATCTTCTGAGTTGACTATGATCTTTTTAAAACAAAGCAAACATGAAAAGCTGAAATCCTCCCCACCTGGCTTAAGCATAAAGGGATTTATTAAGGATACTGGGAGGACAGAAAAACCAGACTCCAGGGTCAGCTTCTAGGACGACTCCCACAGCCACACTGCCAGGAGAGAAGCTGCCTGGCCGGAGCAGGACTCCGCCTGCCAGCTCTGACCCTCGCTGTGTCTGCTGTGATCTAGGGCCAGCAAAAAGGGAGGGCCCCTTCCTCCTGTGTCCCTGTCCCCAAATAACTCTGCCCTGAGTCAAAGATTGACTCAGATTCATGCAACCAAGATCATTTTTCTGCCCCAGCAGCAAAGGAAACTGGAAAATGTAAGCTGTTTTGTTTTGTTTTACTTTTGCTTGGGAAGGTAGGATGCATACTCCAAACTGTCAAAATTTGGAGAGCGTGATAAAAAGATTTGGGCAAGTAGGAATGCCAGAGACCCATCATAATGCCCTTCAAGATGCTGGGTATTAGTCCCAAGAGGCCTGCTACAATGACTGTTTCTCAAGGTCTCTCATTTCAATTAAATAATTTTTAAAAAAATTCATGTGACTTCTGTATTATATGTGTATCTATCTGTATCAAGACATATATATGTGTGTGTGTGTATATATATATATAAATACACATAATACTATTCATAAGCACACTATATATATACATGTCTTATTTAACATAATAATCATGTTTTTCTGAAAATCATTTAGTAGAATTGAGGCATGGAGGAGAATATTTGAAGGTAGTCCTTTGCTTTTTCCTAACCCTCAGCTGCACACACATCAGGGCCCATAAAGATCTCAGGAAGGAAGAGTAGCTAAATATCCTGGTTTACGTGAAACAGGCCTGGTTTGTGCCTGTGGCATAATGATTAATAGTACCCCTTCCCTCTCCAAAAGACCTCAATTTCAATGACAAATTATATGGTCATCTTATTCTTGGGGACACCTCACAGACCCTGCCTCTAGAATGTGCTGACAGATGTTGTTGCAACCTGACCAAGCAATTGAGAAAACTAGGTAGTCAGCCAATTTGTGTTTATTCTCCTACCATGAGAGGTTAGACATTCAGGCCCTACCTTACCTTCCCCAACCAGTTGAATGGAGACCTCTGGAGACATGGGCTCCTAGGTCCTGCCCCCTGGGAGCTAAGATTGTGTAATTCACAGGCTCTCACACATAGGCTATTGTCTTAGCCAAGCTACAGTCATCCTGCTGCCCAAAACTCCCCTCCTCTAGAAACCCGTCCTGACCCCAATCCACTGTAAATAGAAATCCTTTAGTATATGACATTCTCACTTAGCACGAAATTCACTAGAGACTATTTTCATGCCAGTTTTGTATGAGTTTGAAGATTGTTTCGTTAGTACGGTCCTGCCTCTCACACCAGACTAAAGACCCCAGGGCCAGGAGCATCTATTGGGCATGCCCTGAATGCAGGAATAGGTGCAGAACTTCACTTTTGCCCAACTAAGGTTCAAGAGAAAGTACTGGTACGAGGCTTGATCTTCAACTACCTCCTTCCCTCCTCCCCACCCCCCGACTTGGGTTGGGTGGAGGGATGAGATTTGTCTCTGCTGCTGCCTTCAAAGCAGTTCTGATTTTTCCAGTCCGCCTAGGCCTCCAGGCTGCACAGCCGACTCCTGCTTAATGAAGCGCATTCTCCATCTGTGGTCTGGCCCTCCTGGCAGCTCCAGCTGCCTGGGGCCTGGCTATGGGGAAAGGAGTCAAGAAGTTCCCTCATCTCAGGCCCCCACCCCCTATGTGCACACCAGGGGATCCACTTCCCACCCTCAAACCCACTCCACCCATGTTAGACTAACAAGATCCAGACCCCACACCAGAGCTGCCCTGATTGGGATGACCTATTTAATTAAAACAGCAGCTTCCAAAAATGGACGTTCTGCTCCAAGGCTCTGCCCCTGGCCACAAAGACAGACTCTGGCTGTCTCTGGCCAGCTAGGACTTTGGCACTCCTCCTCAGTCCCTGACTTTCTTCCCTCCCTCCCTCCTTCCTGCTCCTCATTTTTCCAACATCTGTGTCCAGAAAGGAAGAAAAATCCTGTTTGGACTGGCCTCCTTCCATCTGTCATTTTTTTCCCCTTTCAAACGTCTTGTCTAAAGCAGAGTCAGTTACATAAACATTCCACCTCTTTCCATAAATTGGCCACAGTTTGTGAACAATAGAGTTACTGTGCAGGGGAAGAAGGAGCCCAAGGCCACACCCCACAAGTGCTGGCCCCCCAGCCAAATAGAACCAGAGACTCATTCTTTGAAAGAACCCGAGAGGAAATCCAGAATCTTCAGGCGAGACCTTTTCTGTTGTACTTGGAACAGCTCCTTCACCAAACCCCCTCTTGCCCTGTCCTTCCCGCAGCCACCTTCCTTCTCTTAACTTCAAACTGTTTGAACTGATGCCCAATTTCTGTTTTTCCTTACACTGCCTGACAGTGTGTGTCACTGTGTGTGTCCTTGTCCTGAGCACAGTGTGTGAATGATGGAGTTGGTGGTGGTAGTGACGTGTGAGTGTTTGTGTGGTGTGTGTGTGTGTGTGTGTTGGCAAGATTTTTGGAGGCACACCCTCAAGGTTTTGTTGTCTTTTTCTTTAAATAGAAACAGTTAGACCTCACTAATTCAAACCAGTTGGAGTAAAGTCCAGAGGGGAAGAAAAGAAAAGTCTGACTTAACAGAACACAGTTGAACTTAAGCTTTCTATGTCCTCCAAGTGCATCCAGTTACTAGGACCGTATTGACCACGTCAGCAAAAACAGTCCCACCAGTCTTGCTCGATGAATAGATAAAGACTGCCTTTTGCCATCATCTTGAATACCTAATTAAATGTCAGTGACACTCAGGGAGTAAAAACACATTTTTTCTTAGTAGGTCACATATCTTCAACATTTTTATACCTCTCATTGGCTTAGTGAATGATCTTCTTAGCCAAACAGTATGGTCTTTAAGGACAAGTTCTGCGTTTTAATTGAGTTGATATTCATTGGCTATGTAGGTTCACACACTTAGTGCAAAAGGCATATTTAATAGTGGATGGATGGATACATGGATGGATGGATGGAAAAAGGAAACTAATAAGGGAAGAATAGATAGATGGGTAAAGAACCTGGGTAGGAGAAGTTTGAGAGAAACTTCTATTAGCCTTATTCTAATGAACTGGGAGGAATAACAGAGAACAGGTAACTGACAGCACTGTCATTGTCTTCCACAGCAAGAGGCAGGCAGTGGCAGAAATGGTTAAAGCTGAGCTAGGGGACTGCGTGAGACTGAGACTCAGTACAAAGCAGAAGTGGGAGGGTGGTGATTGATGGAGTTGGTGGGAAGGTATCATTGTGTGAATGGGTCTGTGTGAAGGTATGGGGCTGGAGGCAGATGTGGGTATGGAAAGGTAAAAAGAGATTATTATTTGCTATAATAAAGTTTTGGGGGAGGCTGTATCAGTGAAGATGCTTTGGGCTGCAAGTAATAGAAAATTTAGTTCAGTTGTCTTACACCGGCAGTTCTCAACCGGGGAAAATTTTTCTAGAAGCAAGCTAGATTTGGCAGCGTCTAGAAACATTTGCAATTGTCACAACTGGGATGGGGGTGCTACTGGTACTCAGTGTGTAGAGGCCAGAGACATTGCTTAGCATCCTACAAGGTACAGGAAAGCTGCCCACAACAAAATACTGTGTAGCCCAAGATGTCAGTAGTGATGTTGAGACACTCTTGCTTAAACCAGCAAGGAACAGTACAACAAGTAGTTCCAGGGTTGGCTGTTTTATGTGCTCATCAAGGAGGGAGGTTCTCTCCTTCAGAAGGCTTTGCTTCTGCCATTTATAGGGTCTTTGTTCCCTCAGGGCCAGAAGAGGCTACAATGGCTCCAACTATCACCTCTTCACCCTTACAATGGCTCCAATTATCACCCCTTCACCCAAGAGCATCCTCTTGCCCATTTTTAAAATTCAAATTTCCTTCCTGTCTCATTAGCTTTGTGTCCCATGCCTGTTCCTAAATCAGTGTGGGGCAAGTAGATGCCATGATTAGTTTAATCCAGATTCCTCATTCCATCCCTACACTGGTATTAGGGTATGGAATCTGAAATCTGAAGGGAATTTATATTATGTGTTAAAAAGAAAACATATTTTGGAGAAGGAAAAGTGTATTATGTAGTTCACGACAGAATCCACCTGGCTTGCTTGGCTCATGAAACTGAGAAATGTGCTCTTGGGCCTCGAGGATAGAGCTTGCTGTTTGTTTACCTACCTTGGGTCCCCTCAGTCATTCATTGCATAAACAATAAATAGTTACAGAATGCTTGTTCATGCTGCTAGGGGCACAACAGTTACGGCTCCTGCCAACCTGAAGCTTCTGATCTTATAAGGGAATTGAATAATCTCACAGGTGATGTGCAATTACAGACACAGATATCATCTTAGTCCATTTGTGTTGCTGTAAAGGGATACCCAAGGGTGGGTAATTTATAAAGAAAAAAGGTTTATTTGGCTTACATTTCTTCAGGCAGTACAAGAAGCCTGGTATCATCACCTACTTGGCTTTAGCTGATGGTGCCAGGCTGCTTCCATTCATGGCAGAAGGCAAAAGCATGTGCAGTGATAACACGGTAAGAGAGGAAATGCTGGGTGGGGAGGGTGATGCCAGACTCTTTTTAACAACCAGCTATTGTGGGAACTACTAAGAGTAAGAACTCACTCACCTCCCCCACCCCCAGAGAGGATATTAGTCTATTTATGAGGGATCTGCCCACATGACCCAAATACCTCCCATTATGCCCCCACCTCCAACACTGGGGCCAAATTTCCACATGGGGTTGAAGAGGACAAACACAAAAATGATAGCAGTGATTAAAAAGCACATTGAATGACAATAACATAAAGCAGAAGACCTTACATAACAGGTGGGGGAGAGTCAGGAGAGGTTTCTTGGTTGAGCTAAGATTTGAAGAATGGACAAAAATCATCTCAGTAAAAGACAGGGGACAGAGGAGATTCCCCCAGGAGGGTGACCTCATGTGTTCATCCCTCTGTTGGGAGGGATCTTAATAGCAAGGCATCTGAAACAAGGATCATTCAGATTGCGGTGTGAAGAACACATTGGAGAGAAGCAAGCTAGATTTGGGGAGACGGAACTATTGCAGGGGTGGAGGCAAGCGAGGACTGATGGTGGATCGCATCAGAATGGTTGTAAGGATGAAGAGAGTTTGTGAGATTTGAAAGACATTTAAGAGGTAAAATTGACTGAACTTATTGGCAGATCTGTTATGGATCAGGGGTATGAAGGGAAAAGATTAAGGATGTTTCCTAACTTTCTGGATTGAGAAAATGGATGGAAGGTGGAATCATTTATTAGGAAAGAAAACAGTGGAAAAGAATCCAACCTATGGGAAAACTGGAGTTCAGTTTTAGATGTGGCGAGATCACAGTCCCATTGAGACATCCAAGCACAGATGATGAGTAGATAGGTATATAGTAGATGGGTATATAGATCTGGAGATCAAAGGAGAGGACTACATTAGGAATATACATTTATGAGATATTAGCATACAGATGGTATAGTGACTGTCCATTGCTGAGTAACAAATTACCTCAACACTTAATGACTTACAGCAACAATCATTTATTATCTCCTATGGTTTTGTTGTGTTGGAACATTAGACATCGTACAGAGGGGATGACTTAACTCTGTTCTACAATATCTGAGGTCTTAGCTGGATGACTAAATGGCTGGGAGCTGGAACTATCTGATGTTGATGTTGGCAGTTGGCTGAGACCTTAGCTGGAATTGTTGGCTGCAACACCCACATGTGGCTTCTCTATGTGGCTTGAGTTTCCTCACAGTAGGATGGATTGGTTCTAAGAGTGAGAATCCTGAGAGAAAGAGAGAGAGAGAGGTGGAAACAGTACCCTTTATATGACCTAACCTTAGAAGTCATAGAGTATCACTTCCACCATACTTCACTGACCAAGGAATTCATGAGCTGCCACTCAGATTCAAGAGGAGGGAATGTAGATCCCACCTCTTGGTGAAAAGATATCAGTTACTTTGTAAGGGGAGTATGTGGAATTGGGATAAACATGAAGCGTGGCCAACCTTGGACAATATAATCTGCCACAGATGCAATTTTTTTTTTTTTTTTTTTTTTGAGACAGAGTCTCACTGTGTAGCCCTCAGTAGAGTGCTGTGGCATCACCGCTCACAGCAACCTCAAACTCTTGGGCTTAAGTGATTCTTTTGCCTCAGCCTCCCAAGTAGCTGGGACTATAGGCACCTGCCACAATGCCTGGCTATTTTATTTATTATTATTATTATTTTTGTAGTTGTCATTGTTGTTTAGCTGGCCCGGGCTGGGTTTGAACCCTCCATCCCTGGGTTCCATCCCGCCATCCCTGGTGTATGTGGCCGGTGCCCTAGCCACTGAACTACAGGTGCTGAGCCCACAAATGCAAATTAAAGATCCCCCAAGGATTATAATCTCCCAGTGAAAGAGCATATGGATGAGAAGGGAGCACCTGGGATAGAGGCCTGGAGTGATCCTATAAGGCAGGCTGAAGAATAAGAGCCTACTAAGGAGCTGAGGACGCGTAGGAGGAACACTAGAGAGTGTGGTGTCACAGAAGCCATCGGAAGAAAGTTCATTCATTCATTCATTTGTTCATTTATTCATTGAGTATTTATCAAGCACCTACTATGCTGGCCTATTCTAGTTTCTGGGAATATAGTAGTGAATGCCAAATTCCCTGACTTCATCATGATTACATTCTAGGAGGGACTGAAAAAAAAATATGCCTTCGGTATAGCGACTTAAAGGTCATTCATGACTGTCATGACTTTTTTTTTAGAAACGGAACAGAAGCGGATTATGATAGACTGAGGAATGAATTGATAATGGAGCATCTAATAAATGAATTGGAAGGTAAAGGCAGCTCTGGGTCTCAGAGGATAAAGATAGACCCCCCTCCCCCCACAGAGCATTTCATCTTCTCTGCAGCATATCCTATTATCAGGCTGCGTGTTTGCACTGGCTATTCATGTCCAGGGACTCAGAAGTGCGGAGGGGCAGAAGCCCTATTGGAACTGGCAAGGAACCTGGATGAATTTCTCCTTGTAAAGTTCCAAATACCAAAGTTCCCATTGGTATTTTGGAGGAGGTAACTGAGAATGTGTTCCCTGGGCGTCTCTAGCCTCCAACCCTCGCCAACAGCTTTGTTCTCTTCCTTAACCTCCTGAGTTCTTTCTTGGATGGTTTTTGGGTTGCTTCCCAGCCCCCTCCTGAGCTTGAAGCTCAGATTCTGGCCATATCAGTCTCCATGCACGCTATGCCTGGCCTCCTGTCCTTCCTTCCTTCCTTCTATTGCCCTCTATTTGAGGCCCACTTCAGACACTGTCTTCAAGACACTCCAGCCTCCATGGGTGCTGTAAAGGCTGCACCCAGCTCAGCCCTGCCATGCTGGCCTATGATCTCCATCTTATTTACTTTCTTGTACCACAAGTGACCTCCTTGAAAGAGGCCCAGGTTGAAGATGTTTCCTATGCCTTCACTGTGACCCTGAGCAGAGCTCATCATTGGACTAAGTAAATAAATAGCAAGGGCCCAATATTTGCTGCTCCTGTTGAATGTCTTGATGCAAAGCCTACCCAGATCCTCCCACACTTGCCCCAGACCACTTGCCCTATAAGCTTATAGCAGCAGCTGAATCTAGGATATGGGTGTGGGCTGATTTCTCAAGAATCTTCTTGCAGAGTTCGCAGAGAATAAACATAAAGAGAGGTCATGTCTGTACTCTGGAAGCTTAGAGTTCAACATGGAAGGGGGATATAGTTCCCCATTCCCACAATCACCCCCAAAATAAGTTAGACAGAACCCATCAACCCACAGTAACAGAGCAAGTCCATTTATGTATGATGAATAGATACAGAATAAAAAATTGACCAAGGTACAATGTCTTCTCTGGTAGTGTTTTCTGCAAGTGAAATATTGTATTAGGATATTTATTGTATTAATATATTTTTGTATGAATTTTTCCCGTATTGTACTTAATATGGGAAAAATTCAAAGCATCATTTGTTAGCTGTATCACTTTGTGCAAAATCAAATAACCCCTCTGAGCCTCAGTTTTTTAATCTTTAAAATGGGAATAATAATACTACATAGAATTGTAAGGAGAAGTAAATGGGATAATGTACAATTGATCCTTATTATTTGTGGTCTCCGTATTTGCAAATTCACCTATTACCTCAACTTTATTTGTAACTCTTAGTATTTAAAGTGCTTGTGGGGTCATCTGTAGACATGTACAGATCAATTGAGTCACCCAACACTCATGTTCCCAGCTGAGGTAAAACGAGGCTCATTTTGCCTTTTTGTTTCAGCTCTCATCTTATAAATAAGTGTCCTTATTGAAGTCTCCTTAGTGTCATATTTTTGAAATTGTGTGCTTTTTGTTGGTGGTTTTGCTCTCTAAAATTGTCCCCAAGCATCATGCTGAAGTGGTGTCTTCTGTTGCTAAACCCGAGAAGGCTGGGATGAGCTTTACAGAGGAAATAAGATGCGTTCAGGCATGAGTTACAGCTTTGGTGTTGTAGCTTCGATGTTAGTAAGTCAATAAAATATATTAAGTAAACCAAAGCACACATAAAACAAGGTTATGCATTGATCATCAGTTGATGAAAATGCTGTGACCAGAAGCACACAGGACCCTCACCCTATGCTTCTCCAGGAGGAGAGGGTCAAGATTGGCGTCAACTTTATGAAACTGAACCACCCCAAGGAATGAGAAGCAGCAGTGTGTAAAAGCCCCTGCCCAGGGCGTGGTGTTCGGGAAATGCGGATTCCTAATCTGAGTGAGAAGAAGGCAGAAAGACTCCAGGCAGTTTATTGCCACAGTTCTTCATGCTTTGCTAGGAATTTGGTTCCTAAGAGTCAAAAAGGAATTTTTGTATATCACACGCCACTGTGGTTCTCTCTTTAGAGACAGTGTTACAGGTTGTAGGCGCCTCTTACAGCTCCGCCAGCCACTAGCAATGATGTTCCTGTTAACGAGTTTCCATCTTATTCCTCCTGTGTCCTGTGGGTGCTTCATGTTTCTGGTCCCAGACAGGGAGCCCAAGAGGGTCAAAAGGGGGATGCTTCCTGCCTTCCTTCCCTCTCAGATCCGCTATCTTTGGTTTCAGTGGTTGCTCCTGGGGAAAGGCAAAAGAAACAAAAGCATTATGTGGCTCCAGGTCCACCCGTCAGAGGGACAGAGAGGGGTCTCTAAGCTCCCACCTAGAAGATATGTGGGGCAAGCAGGAGGGACCCTGACCACCAGGTTCCACTCCCACAGGACAGGGCTGTGGAACTCCTTCCCTCCCGGGCAGGGCTGGAGGCAGCAAGAACAAGGACAAGGGACTAGAGGTTTCCTACACATGGGTCTCATTACACTGCCACTTCTGAGGCTCTCTGGGCTTGAACGCTTTCTCCCCAGGAAGCCAGACAGCCAACTGGAGAAAATCTGCAGACCGGTGCTGGGGCCGGGCTTCAGGAGGCAGCCCGGGTGGGATGTGGGCGCTTGTTCTTTGTCGGAGCCCTCAGTTCCTGGCCTCCTGCCAGCTTCAGTAGCCCCAGGCCAGGATCCTCCAGGAATCGGGAGCCTGAGGATTGTGTTACCTTCTGAATTCCATTAGCACAGGCCAGTGGGAGACAGGGCTGGGGGTGCTGGGGGTGAGTGGGGAGCAGTCCAGAGGGCTTTGGTGCCAAGCAGGCGCCTTGGATTGCTTGTTGCTGCCTTTCTAGCTCCAACTCCCGTCTGCCCTCATCTCTTATGCTGGCTGCAGGCAAGGACATGGATTATGTATATATAAACTAAAAAAGGTTTGGGTTTTCAGATGTTCATAGAAAACAGAAGTTAACAATGATAGTAGTAATAGCAAAACTGTGGACTAGGCACTGTTCTAATTGCTTTACATATACAGTTGTGTGGCGCTTAACGATGCGGTAGGTTCTAAGAAATGTGTCCTTAGGTGATTTCTTCGCTGTGTGAACATCATCGAGTGTACTTACAGAGACCTAGATGGTACAGCCTCCTACACACCCGGACTGTTCGGTACAGCCCATTGCTCCTAGGCTACAAACATATTTTATACTTTATTATTGTTATTATTTGGAGATGGGTGTCTCACTATGTTGCCCAGATTAGACTGGAACTCCTGGATTCAAAGGATATTCCCACCTCTGCCTCCCAAGTGGCTGGGACTGACAACACATTACTGTACTGAACACTGCAGGCAATTGTAATACATTGGTAAGCATTTGTGTACATAAACATATTTAAACATAGAAAAGGTACAGTAAAAATATAGTATAAAAGGTTTAAAACAATGGTACACCATTCTGTACACTTAACACGATTAGAGTTTGCAAGACTGGAAGTTGCTCTGGGTGAGTCTGTGAGCAGTGAGTGAATTAAGGCCAGGATGTAACTGTAGCTACTGTGGACTTCATAAACCCTGAACACACAGGCCACGCCAAAATTATAAAAGCATTTCTCTTTCTTCTGTAATAAATTAACCCGAGCTTATTGTAACTTTTTATTTTCTAAACTTAAGAATTTTTTTAAACTTTTGAACTCCTTTTTAATAACACAGCTTAAAACACAAAAACATTGCACACCTGTCCAAAAATGTTTTCTTTCTTTGTATCCTTAGTCTATAAGCTTCTTTTACTTTAAAAAATTTGGGGGCGGGGGGTGGTGCCTGTGGCTCAAAGGGGTAGAGAGCCAGCCCCATACGCCGGAGGTGGCAGGTTCAAACCCAGCCCCAGCCAAAAACTACAAAAAAAAAAAAAATTTTTTTTTGAAGTGAACATAACCGCAAGATTTCATTGTCTTCATGATAAAACAATAGCTGTTTAGAACAGTATTGCTTGGTCCTTTCGCTTCTTATCTCCTCCCAGTTTAAAACGCTTGCATCTCTTAACAGCCAGCATCTCTTAGATCTGCAGTTGGGCTTCACACACTCAAGCCTCAGCACTGTCTTCTTTGTAAGTTTTAGCCTTTTTCCAGAAAATCGGTTTAGTCTTCCCACCATAGCCACTCTGCTTCCTGTCGTAACGCCACTTTCCCTGAGCCCTACAGAGAGTCCTGGCCTTTCTTGTACTGTGACACTTTGTGGGGTTGGGTTTTAGGAAAGTTCACCATCCTTGCGCGAGTGCTATTGGCATTGAAGGCTTAAAATATTTTATTATTTTACTTTTTAAGCTCTTTTTGTGTTATAATCTAATGCACAAACACACATTATCCTAGGCCTACAGAGGCTCAGGACCATACCTATCCCTGTTTTCCACATCCACATCTTTTTTTTTTTTTTTTTGCAGTTTTTGGCCAGGCTGGGTTTGAACCCACCACCTCCGGTATATAAGGCCTGTACCCTACTCCTTTGAGCCACAGGTGCCGCCCCACATCCACATCTTGTGCCAGAGGGAAATCTTCAGGGGCAATAACATACATGAAGCCTTCTCTCCTAGGATAACGGTGCCTTCTTCTGGAACACCTCTTGAAGGACCTGCCTGAGGCTGTTTTATTGTTAACTTTTTTTTTTTTTTAAGTAGAATGAGTACACAATAAAATAATAATAAAAAGTATAGTGTAGTAAATACATAAGTCAGTAACTAGTCATCTATTGTCATTGTCAAGTATTATGTAGGTAAGTAATTGTTGGTGCTAGACTTTTATGCGACTGGCAATGCAGTAGGTTTATTTACACCAGCAGCAACACAAACATGTGAGTTATGTGTGGTGCTAAAACATTATGATGGCTATGAGGTCACTAGACACTTGATAGGAATTTTTTAGCTCCATTATAATTTTATGGGACCACCGAAGTATTTATGGTCTAACATTGACAAACACACAACTCCATCAAAAAGCAAACAGAAGACATAAACAGAGGCTTTTTGAAAGAAGATAGACAAATGATCAAGAAACATGAAAAAATGCTCAATACCACTACTCATCAGGGAAATGCAAATTAAAACCACAGTGAGATATCACCTTATTCCTATAAGAATAGCCATTACTGGGTGGCACATGTGGCTCAAAGGAGTAGGGCGCCAGCCCCATATACTGGAGGTGGTGGGTTCAAACCTGGCCCTGGCCAAAAAAAAAAAACCACGAAAAAAAACCCAAAAAAAACCCCAAACCAAATAAACAAAAAAGAATAGCCATTACTAAGAAGTCAAAAAACAATAGATACTAGAGTGGATGCAGAGAGAAAAGAATGTTTATATATGGTTGATGGGACTGTGAAGCAGTACAACCACTATGGAAAACAATATGGAGATTCAGGATGTGAAGACTCACACCCGTGATCCTAGCACTCTGGGAGGCCTAGCAGATGAAATGCTTGTGCTCAGGAGTTTGAGACAAGCTTGAGCAAGAGACTCCATCTTTAAAAATAGCCTGGAGTTGTAATGGTCACCTATAATCCCAACTACCTGGGAGGCTGATGCAAAAGGATCACTTAAGCCCAAGAGTTTGAGGTGCTTGTGAGCTGTGGTACCATGGCACTCTACCCAAGGCAACAGAGTGAGACTTTACCTAAAAAAAAAAAAAAAAAAAGAAAGAAAGAAAAAGAAATGTAAACCTACCATTCAATCTAGCAATCTCCACTGCTGGGTATCTACCCAAGGGAAAATAAATTGTTTTATCAAAATGACACCTGCAGTTAAATGTATATGATAGCACAATTCACAATTGTAAAAATCTGGAGTCAACCTGAGTGCCCATCAATTGATGAGTGGATTTTAAAAATGTGGTATCTATATACTACGGCATATAACTCAGTCATAAAAAAGGAATGAAATAATGTCATTTGCAGCAAACTGGATGGAAATGGAGAACATTACCCCAAGTGAAACATCTCAGGAATGGAAAAACAAATTCTATATGTTCTCACTAATAAGTGGGAGCTAACGGATGGGTCCTTATGGCCATAAAGTGATTAAAGCTGCGTTCCCAAGCCCCACTCCACAGCCCTGTACCAGGCTGCACAGCAGGAGGTGAGCAGCAGGTGGCCCCCTGAAGCTTCATTTCTATTACAGCTGCTCCCCATCCCTATCATCACCACCTGAGCTCTGCTCCTGTCAGATCAAAGGTGGTATCAGATTCTCAGAGGAGCACGAACCCTACTGTAAATGGTGCATGTGAGAGATTTATGCTGTGCTCTCCTTATGAGAATCTAAGGAGCTTGCCTGATGATCTGAGCAGGAGCTGAGGCAGGGATGATGGTGCTGGAACTATCTGGTTGCAGGAAAACAATCTCAGGGCTCCCACTGATTCTGCATTATGGTGAGTTGTATAATTATTTCATTATGTATTACAATGAAATACTAAGAGGAATAAAGTACACAATAAATGTAATATGCTTGAATCATCCCAAAACCATGGAAAAATTGGTTTGTGGAAAAATTGACTTTCATGAAATCATTCCCTGGTGCCAAAAAGATTAGGGACCACTGATGTAAAGGATATTGGAAACTAAGAAAGGGAGAGAGTGGAAGAGGAGTGAGGGATTTAAAACTTACTTATCAGGTATTTTATATATATATAAAACGTATATATTACATATATATGTGTAACATATATCTCTCATATGCGCCATTTATTTTATATGTATATATACACACACACACTATTATGGTGATGAGCACACTGAAAGCCCTGACTTCAGCATTATATAATTCATCCATGTAACAAGAACATTTGTACCCACTGATATTTTGAAATAAAACTTATTTTATTTTATTTATTTATTTTTTCAGACGAAGTCTCTCTAGGTCTCCCTCAGTAGAGTGCTGTAGCATCACAGCTCACAGCAACCTCAAACTCTTGGGCTTAAGTGATTCTCTTGCTTCAGCCTCCCAAGTAGCTGGGACCATAGGCACCCTCCACAGTGCCGGGCTATTTTGTTGTTGTTGTTGTTGTAGTGGTCGTTGTTTAGCAGGCCCAGGCCTGAAATAAAAATTATTTTTAAAAAATTATATTTTCTCACACTTCTGGAGGCTAGACATTTGCGATCAAAGTGTGGGAGAATTGGATTCTTCTCAGGCCTCTCTCCTTGGCTTGTGAGTGGACATCTTCTCTCTGTATCTTCATAAGGTCATCTCTCTGTCGTGTCTGGTATGGTCTGAATGTCTGTGTGCCCCCCAGATTCATATGTTAAAGTCTTAACTCCCAATGTGACAGCATTAGTAGATGGGGCTTTGGGGAGGTGACACAGTCATGAGGGTGAAGCCCTTGTGAGTGAGATTAGTGTCCCTATAAAAGAGGCCTCGGAGGGCTTCTTTGCTCCTTCCTCCATGTGAGGAAACAGTGAGAAGGTGCTGTTTATGAAGAAAGGGCCTTCACCAGACACTGAATCTGCTGGAGCCTTGATCTTGGACTTCCCACCTTCCATAACTGTGAGAAATAAGTGTGTATTTATATAACCCTCCTGGTTTATGATATTTTGTTAGAGTAGCTGAATAGAGTAAGACAGTAATCATTTTTCTTATAAGGGCACCTGTCATATTGGAGTAGGGTCCACCCATTTGGCCTGAGTAGAGTGCTGCCCTCAGTAGAGTGACATACCGTAGCATCATAGATCACATAGCTCACACCAACCTCAAACTCTTGGGCTCAAGTGATCCTCTTGCCTCAGCCTCCCAAGTAGCTGAGACTACAGACACCCACCACAACACCTGGCTATTTTTAGAGATAGAGTCTTGCTCTTGCTCAGGCTGGTCTCAAACTCCTGAGCTTAGGCAATCCACCTGCCTCATATGACCTAATTTTAGCTTAATTACCTCTTTAAAGACCCTATGTCCAAATAATGCCATGCTAAGATAGTGGGCTTCATGACCCTAACACATGAATTTACAGGAGGATACAAGTTGACCCACAGAAATCTCATTTACCGAAAAGATAACATAGGGCCAAGTATTGAACCAAAGGTCACACAGTACTTTGAATGCCTTACTTCAAAGGCCATGTTTCCTTTTATTGTTGAGTTGTATCCCATTGAATGCCTATATCACTGTTTTCTTATACATTTTTATTGATGGACATTTGTGTTGTTTAAAGGCCATTATGAATAAAGCCACTATGAATATTATTATACAAGTCACTTTGTGGATATTATTCTAATTTCTCTAGGCTAAATATCTAGGAGTGTGACTGCTGAGTAATAGGTTGGATGAAACATTTGACTTTGTAAAAAACTGTCAAAATGTTTTCTGAAGTATTTATTTTATTTTTACTCGTGCCAGAAAATTATCAAAGTTCTGGTTGTTCCATATCTTCACCAACATTGGGTTGTTTATCTTTGTTTCTGAGTTGTAGAAGGTTTTTTGTTTGTTTTTTTTCACGTAATCCTTTGTTGAAGAGATTATTTTCTGGGATGATAATGTGACAAGCTTCACAGAACTGCTCCACAGTTAAACTGATGAAAGTGATTTTTTTTTTTTTGAGACAGAGTCTCACTATGTCACCCTTGGTAGAGTGCTGTGGCTTCACAGCTCACAGCAACCTCACACTCTTGGGCATAAGCAATTCTCCTGCCTCAGCCTCCCAAGTTGCTGGGACTTATAGGCGCCCACCACAATGCCTGGCTATTTTTTGGTTGCAGTTGTTTAATTGGCTCTGGCTAGTTTCGAACCCACCACCGTCGGTGTACATGGCTGGTGCTATAACCACTGTGCTATAGGCGCTGAGCTGAAAGTGATTTTTAAAAGGACTAAATCTTTAGGCTCTGCACCAGTCACATACACTGAGGCTGGCAGGTTCGAACCTGGCCCAGGCCAACTGCAACAAAAAATAGCTGAGCGTTGTGGTGGGTGCTTGTAGTCCCAGCTACTGGGAGGCCGAGGCAAGATAATTATTTAAGCACAGGAGTTTGAGGTTGCTATGAGCTATGACACCACTGCACTCTACCGCTGGTGACATAGTGAGATTTGGTCTCAAAAAAAAGACTAAATCTTTAAAGGAAAATAGACAAATATTTAGTTAGAAAAATAATAACCTATATTGCTTGAACCACTACTTCTTTGTAGACACTGACAATCTGATTTCAAATGATACCTTAAGAAAGTGAAAAAGCTCACGGAATGGGAAACAATATTCTGAAAGGGACTTATATGAAGAATTTTTACACCTTAATAATAATATAACAAATAACCCATTAAAAATAGTCAAAGCATCTGATGGAAATTTCTCTAAGGAAGACACAGAAATGACCAGTAAGCACACAACCGGTTTCTTCACCTCGCTAATCATCAGTGAAATACAAGTCAAAACTACAATGAAATAAGGTGGCAAGAATCAAGATGTTAGAGAATAGTGAGTGTTGGGGAAGATGTGAAGAAATTACAATCCTTATACACTGCTGGTAGGAATATAAAATGATACAACATGATGGAAAACAGCCTGGTAGTTCCTCAAATGATTAAACAGAGTTACCATATGACCTAGAAATTCCACTCTTAAACATGCACCCCAAAGAAATAAAAATATATACATAAGAACTTGTGCACATGTACAACTATTATAAATAACATAAGTAATGAAGAGCATTACTGTAACAGCCAAAAGGTGGAAACAACCCAAAAGTACATCAACCAACATTTATTTTATCTACAAAAAAGATAAATAAAAGGTGGCAATCAATATAATTCATTCTTAAAAAGTATAAAGGATTGATATATGCTACAACATAGATGGCACTTGAAAACACTTATAGGAAATGAAAGAAGCCAGGGGCAAAAGGTCATATACCACATGATTTCACTCACATGAAATATCCAGAATAAGGAAATCTTAGAGACAGAAAGTGAATTACTGATTACTTATGGCTGGGAGGTTTGGGGACAGGAGGTGACACCTAAAGGAAACAGGTTTCTCTCTGAGATGGCAAAAATGTTTCAAAACTGGCTGTGGTTACTGCTACATATATCTGTGAATATGTTAAAACTATTGAGTTGTATACTTTCAATGGTGAATTTTATGGTATATGAATTATATCTCGATAAATCTGTTAAAAAATAATATTCCTTTGTTGATGTAGGGGTGTAAGTTTTCATGTGTGTGTTGGTCTCCTGTTGCTGCTGTAACACATTACTATGAATTTGTAGCTTAAAACAACACCAATGTATTATCCTGTAGCTCTGAAGTTCAGGGATCCAAGATTTTCACTGGGCCAAAATCAAGATGTTAGCAGGGCGACCCTCCCACAAAAAGCAGTGCTTTTCAAGTGGTGTGCTATGGCCCACTGGCGGGCCATGAAAAAATTTAAAGATATTGATTAAATTATTTTAAAAGACGTTCAAAGCACAGTATGTTCTTTAAAAATTTTTTTTACATCAACATAATTGAAGTGTGTTGCAAAAGTTTAACTATAGGTTGAAGTGTGCCGTGAGATGAACAAGGTTGAACAATACTGCCCCAGAGGATCTAGGGAACATTCTGTTTCCTTGCCTTTCCCAGCTCCTTAAGGCAACCAGCTTGGATAGCTGGATGTGCAAAGCTCATCAGTCCATCCTCTGCGCCCCCCTCACGTCCCCTCTTTCACCACCTTAGACTCCACCACCTTAGAGGGACCATTTTGTGATTACTTGGCCGGACTGACTTTAATTATCCACAATAATCTCCCCATTTCAAGATAATTAATTTAATCACAACAGCAAATTTCCTTTTGTCATGTAAAGTAACATAAATGTTCTGGAGATCGACACGTGGACATCTTTGGATAAACCATCACTCTGTCCACCAAAGTGTGTGTGTGTGTGATCATATCAAATACTTGTCCTATGCCCCACCTCTTCATTTTCTTTAACTAACTTCTTTGATTAAGAAGCTTTGTTGGCAGAACTAGACAAGCCTACTCTAAACTTTATGTGAAAATTCCAAGGACCTTGAATAACTAAAATAATCTTGAAAAGGAGTATTACTTTTCTTTTTTATGTCTTTCTGACATCCATTTGGTAATATTATGGAAGACCTTTGCATGTATGTTTATGAGAGGTATCAGCCTATAGTTTTCTTTTGTTGTAATGTCCTTGTGTTTGCCAATTTTGGTATTAGGTTTGCAATGGCCCCATAATATGAATTGGAAAATATCCTCCTGCCTTCTATTCTCTGAAAGATTTTTTGTAAGACTGACATTATTTCTTCCTTGAGTGTTTTGTAGAATTTCCTGTTCTGGGAGAAAGCTGTCTGGGTCCAGAGTTAACCTTTTGTGGAAGATTTTTAATTATGAATTAGAGTTCTTCCATACAAACAAGACTACTAACATTTTTCTCTTTCTTCTTGTATCCATTTTTATAATTTGTGTCTCAAGACATTTTGTCTATCTAAATTACACAATCCCCTTGTTCTAACAAACATCAACTTCTTTCCTTTGCCGTTGCTGTTGCACTGGGTAGGATTCCATACTGCCTTTGGTTTCAAGGCAGAATAGTTGACTCACAAGAGAATGTTTTCTTTTTCCTTCTTTTTTTCTGATTATAATGATAATCAGAAGTTTATTAAAGACAATTGTGAAAACACACCTAAACCTAAAGAAGAGAGTAAAAATCACTACCAATCACACTGCCCAGAAACAAACCCCTGTTAATGCCATGTTCTACTTTTATTTTATGATAATTTATTCATGACAAAAGTAAGTTTAATGTACATTAACTCATTAGTTAAATGTACATACAATAAAACTTACTTTTTAAGGGCAGCGCCTGTGGCTCAAAGGGGTAGGGCGCCGGCCCCATATGCCCGAGGTGGCGGGTTCAAACCCAGCCCTGGCCAAAAACTGCAAAATAAATAAATAAATAATAATTAAAAAAAAAAAAAACTTACTTTTTAAGAGCACAGTCCTGTGAGAGTATGAGAACCACAACAACAGAAATTCTGGAAAGTGTTATACTCCTGGGATGCTCCCCTCTGTTTCTGTGGACAGGGACCCTTCTGAGCATTGTTCCTAGAGGCAGGTTAGCAGATAATAGCATTTAGGCAGCAACCACATGTAGGGTAAGTATAGTCTAATAGTGGGGCCTCATATGGAGGTTAAATAAATGAGAAATTATTTTGGCTCTGTCCACAGTGGAAGCAATTATGGTAGCCCTGTTCCAACTGGCAGTTCAGAAGGTATCCTATATCTTTGTGGTGGAATTAATAGATGGCTCTTCACTGAGCAGAGTTCATCATTATGGGTAAGGGAGGGCCTGTGTTCTTGCATTGCCTGAGTCTCTCTTTGCACCTGTAAAATGGCTCCCCTCCGATGTGAGATCTGAGTTTAACATAAGCTGGGGAAGGGTCATTACCCCCAGGAATGACATGTTAGTTACAAGTGAGGCTTGCGGAGATGCCAAATAACAGAAGTGTTGGGGCCATGCCTGGTATCATCTTTCCTATTTCAAACTTGTCTATGTGAAGAAGCACTCAAGGGCCAAAGGCAAAGTGGTATCTGGCCTTGGTGGGTCCCGCTGTCCAGAATTAACCCAGACGTGAGATGGTGATTCCCTCCCCGGTCTTTCCACATTAGCCTGGTTCTCCTTTGCTTCTCTGCCAAAACAAAGACCTATTTCCAAAGCCAGGAGCTTTTACTATTATGAAAAAAAGCCTCTTCCTACCAGACAGTTTGTCAAGAGAGACAGAAACTCACATAAACGGTGTCTGTAAAGTTTGTGTGCAATTTAAAATAATAATTTTAAATTATTAGTTTAAAATAACCGTTTTAAATTAGTTTAATATTTTAAATTGCACATGAACTTTACAGACACCCTCTATTTATTTACTATAAGACATTTACTTTTATGGAATGAATTCTAATATCAAGTTTCTGTTCAGTGCTGGGAAAGCAAATGGCATCCAGAAAGAGTGGAGATGTATCACTGTGGGGCCAATTTGACCTGCAGTAGGCAGACTTTTGAATTTGAGGTTTATAGCACCAGTTCTCAAACCCTAGCTAGATGTCTATTGAACACAAGTGACCAGGAGTCTAAGAAAGAATTTGGGCATGCATTGCGACAGCCTCACGTGAGGAATTGCATCAGTCAAACTCTCACCTAAGGCAGCAGCCTGAACTAATTTAAGGGAGCTGATAACCTAAGTAAGGGAGACAGACAACCCAGAGCGTCCACCTGCAGTCCACAGACCTCCTAAGGATTCCATACGTAGAGCTCTACCTCAATATAATTGATTTTCTAGGTCATCCCATGCATTTTATTTTGTTATTTAAAAATAATATTTAGAGAAGAGATCCATTGGCTGTAGCAGTCTTTCAAAGTATTCTATGCCTCCCCCCACCAGTCTCCAAAGGATAAGAATTCAGTGTCTCTCTCCTTTCTCCGTTATTTTTTCTATCTTCTTTCTCACATTTTCTAGTAGGTCAATTGCAAGATGGAAAAGCCCACTGATACTAATACTGACCCCTCACACTTTTAATATGTTTCTCTTTTTTTTGCAGTTTTTTGGCCGGGGCTGGGTTTGAACCTGCCACCACAGGAATATGGGGCAGGCGCCCTACCCTTTGAGCCACAGGCGCTCATATCATTGCCCCTCGATATGTTTGTTTAAAAACTTTCAAACCCTTCCTTTCTTTCTTTGGGATGCTCTTTGCTTCCTTTGCTTTCTTTGCTTTCTTTGGGACGTTCTTGTTTCCTACTGCCCCGCCCCCACCACCTTCCCCTCTCACTCCTTGCTCTCTGGTTTTTTCTCTCTCATCTCTTCTCCCCGCTCTCTCACGTCTCTAATATGAAATGAACCTATACTTTTAAATCCTAAAAATAAATTAAAATAATAAAAACTTACAAACCTAACAGGAAAAGAATAGGGAAAGACAAAGGAGATGGCCTCGTTCTTATTTTCTGGTGAGGAAGGGATCCCTCCTACGGTTGATTTTATCCCAGTGCCCTCCAGAAGGGCTTGGGGCAGACAGAAACATTTCGCATATGAAACCTACGTCTTAGGCGTCTTAGGCGTTAAACAGCAGGGCAGAGAATGGGGAGCCATCCTGCCGTGCTCACACAGACCTTGCTCAGCTGTTGAAATCGGCATTAGCATTTGGCTCTAATCCAAAAAGCTCCTTCATCACCTTCAGAGCATATCTCAGAATCTAATAATAATTTAAGTGAGTATTTTTGTCAAACTGAAAAAGCTCGGCATGTTCTGTCCTATAATAGTCTTTTCTCAGAAAAGGTAAGCTGCTTAATACATCTCAGTGGTAATAGATGGAGTCAATCAAGAGGAAGGAGGTTTATTTAATAGTCATTTGACTTAATTAGTCTTCAAAATATTTTCCTGGAGAGGAATTGGACAATGCAGGTCTCTTCCCATCAACACTGATAAGGCTTCAGTACTCAAGGCCTAGTGGGGTTCTCACAGGAAGCTTCCAGCTTCTAACTCTTACATAGTTTGGCCTTTTGAAATGTCTGTCAGAGGGACCCACAAAGGCCCTCTTAGATGTTTTCAGAAATTATTAGGAATAAAAACTCCATTGGGATCCCAAAACATGGGTTGGTTCTATGGCAGACACTGTTCCTTAGCCCCAGTATTCATTTTCCCCTCCTTTTGTTAGTGTAGAGTCACCAGGGTGCAGCTGGGCACATGACTACTCAGCTAGAGACATTTCCATCTCTTTGGCAGTGCAGTATGGCCATGACACGAACTAATCCTTGGCCTATGAGGTGTGAGTGGAAGTGATACATGTACCTTCTGGATCATTTCTTTAGGAAAAGGATCTTCACTATCACTATCACTTTGGAAGCAGGTGGAAGCGGCCGTCTTCGACTAGGAGGTGGCATCGCCTGCTGAGAATGGCAGAGTGACACACCAGAAGAAACGTGGCTCTCCTGTGAGGTGTAAAAGGCCTGGATCCCCAACACAACAGGATCCTCATACCAGGCTGAAACCATCTACCAATAGCTAAGAGAAATAAGGTTTGTTAAAGACAAATTTGCCTTAGATGCTTCAGCTAGGTCTGGATCCCAGACACATTGATTCCTTCTCCTACCCACTCTCACCCTCTTCTAGGCTCCATTTCATTTTGCTGTCATGACCCATTGCCAAAGCTGCCTGTCACTCACGCTTCCTGCAGCTTCTGACCTTCCTCATCCTCTCCTCCCACCTCATGCTCAGTCATCCACCACGGCTTGCCTCTTGATAATCCATCATCTCCAACTTCTGACAAGAATTCAGAGAAATAAAACAACAAAAGCTGACAATATTCACTTAGCACGTGCCAGTTTCTCTTCTAAACTAATCACATAGTAATGTAATGTTTAAACTTGTTATATCTCATTTTAACCTTTCAATGACCTTTTGAAAGAAGTAGTTTTATTCCCTCCATTTTATTATTATTCTTTTTTGGAGACAGTTTCACTTTGTCATCCTCAGTACAGTGCTGTGACATCACAGCAACCTCAAACTCTTGGGCTTAAGCAATTCTCTTATCTCAGACTCCCAAGTAGCTGAGACTACAGGCACCCGCCACAACGCCCGGTTATTTATAGAGAGGAGGTCTCACTCTTGCTCAGGCTGGTCTCAAACCCATGAGCTCAGATTATTCAACTGCCTTGGCCTCCCAGAGTGCTAGGATTACAGGTGTGAGCCACTGTGCCTGGACCTCGTTCACTGCATTTTAAAGATGGAATAATCTGAGGCACAGAGAGACGAGGAGACACTCTCATCCCCACTAATTCTGACAGGGATCCTGACTCCAGAAGTCTTGGGTAGAGATGAGGAAGGACAGGGAAGTCCATGAGGTCACTGAAAAGTATAAGGACAGGCTATCTATGATGGGGGTGGGGGTAGAAGCTGTTGGTCATCTTCCTGTGACCCCCAGAAGCCCACCTGAGAAGAGTAGCATCTCCCTGCCCAAGTTCCCCCAGGCCAGCAGCAGAGGGTGAGGGAGCAGAGCCCTGGTGGGGCAGGCCCTTCTCCTTGCTGTTCTGGGCTGTTGAGCTTTTAAATTGAAAGGGTTCCCAGACTGACTTTCCCAAACATGTAATTCCATTAATTTCCTACTCCTCTCTCTTACCATTAACTTCTACGAGTAGACCTCAGTTAGTCAGTGCTCAAGTCACAGTCCCACTCTCCACGCACCATTCAGTCTTTGGTCCATGTGGTTGAATGGCTTGTACATGAGCAGACAGACAGTCCAGCGGTGACTCAGTCAACCCTACTCCAGAGGGAAGACGCAGCACCTAGCTGGTTCTGGTATTAGCAACGGCTCTGGGTGGTACCCTAATAGGGTGATGGAGACAAGCTGAGCAGCTTTGGGGGCCTCCTTCTGCATGAGCAGTTCTCAGGAGATGACCAACTGTTGCTGGGATTCTTCTGTCAATTACCCACTGCCCTGTACTGCTCTCTCTCCTCCCAAACACACATAATTCCATAATTGCATGGAATGATGTTCTCCCAAAGATCCTATCAGAATCTTCTAGTTCCTCAGGCTGGGTGCAGGGCTTCACACCTTTAATCCTAATACTCTGAGATGTCAAAGTGAGATCACTTGAGCTCAGGAGTTTGAGATCAGCCTGAGCAAGAGTACGACCCCATCTCTACTAAAAATAGAAAAACTAGTCAGGTGTCATGGAGGGCACCTGGAGTCCTTGCTTTTTGGGAGGCCAAAGCAGGAGGATCTCTTGAGCCCAAGAGTTTGAGGTTGCTATGAGCTATAATGGATGACAATACAGCACTAAACCCCAGGAATATAGAGTGAGACTTTGTCTCAAAAACAAACAAACAAAAACACACACACACAAAAAAAATCCTCCAATTCCTGCCTTTGTACCCTCACCATTTTATCTATTTTGGGGTTATGCTTTGTGTTTTAATTAGAACCACATTAACAGCAGAGGCTAGTTTACCAAAGCCAGACCCCCAGAAAACCCTATGAGGAGGAACTGGAGCTCTCCTCTCAGCCTGAGGAAAGCTGTGTTTCTCTTCCCTACCCCACACATTGACCATCTGAAGACATTCAGTGTGGCCACAGAGAACGGCTGGTTCTCACCCTCCCTAATGCTGCGGCCCTTTAATACAGTTCCTGTGGGTCGAGACCCACAGATTGAGAACCGCTAAACCCAAAGGTGCCTGTTTAAAATGGGCTCGGTGCCTGTAGTGCACCAGCCACATACACCGAGGCTGGCGGGTTTAAACCCGGCCCGGGCCAGCTAAAACAACAATGACAACTGCAGCAAACAATAGCCAGGTGTTGTGGTGGGCACCTGCAGTCCCAGCTACTTGGGAAGCTGAGGCAAGAGAATCACTTATGCCCAAGAGTATGAGGTTGCTGTGAGCTGTGATGCCACAGCACTCTACTGAGAATGGCAGAGTAAGACTCTGTCTCAAAAATAAATAAATAAATAAATAAATAAATAAATAAATAAATAAATAAAATGGGAAATCCTTCCTTCTCTCCTCTTTCCTTTTTTCCACCTGTCACTGTTCCTGGATCCCTTCCCCAGCTTCATCAAGGATGGTGTGTGAGTGCATGTTAATCGAGTTGTAATTCCTCCTCCTGTAAGAGTGGGTAGTTGTTTGTTCACAGGAGAGTCTCATGCTTTCCAACCAGGGAAGCCATGGATAGTTCTCCTTTCTTTAAACTGGCATATAGACAGTGTTCTGTGTTAGCTGTATCATTGTTGTTCTGCCAAAAGGATGAAAGGGCTGCGGTGGTTACGGCTGACTGGCTGTCAGCATCTATTCCACCTTCCCACTATTATTTCTTATATGCTTTACAAAGGCCTGTAAACCAGACTGTGTTTCTCAGACTCCCTTGCAGCTAGTGTTCTAGATGAGAATTTGTTTAGGCTAATTAGATGCAAATGATGCAAGTGATACAAAGGCCCTCTTCCTGCAGCTGTAGCTACTCAGTGTCTGCTAGACACACAAGCAACTCAGCTTGTCCTATCTCAGGGTCCTGCCCAAAGCCAGCCCTGGAGCCAGCAGCAAACATGGCCATGCAGACATTGTGTTTTTCAATAGCAGTTTTCCATTGCTCTGTCACCAGCCTGTAGGCATGAGGAGGTAGTGGCTGTGGTGGTGGTGACAGATTCCTGATCCCTGAATCTAGCTATGGTCACAGCCACATGAATGTTTTAATTCATCAGCTTCATATATACCTGTAAGTGGCAGCTCCCCTGTTGGGCCTATTCTGGGTGCTGTTCTGGGAGCCCCTCCAGGAGGCACAGTCTATAGTCTGCTGCTTCAGCCCTGATGAAAATTTTTAGGCACTTAATTCCTGAGATTAAAGAATATATATATATATTTTTTGTTTAAAATGGGTATACAATTTCTGTAGACAGCAACTGAACTCTTTTGAAACAGGGATCTTTGGAAGGGAAAAAGAAAAAAGCTAAGAGCCATGGAGAACAATTCTAGCATTTGGTGTGGAGAGGGTACAGTTATAATACTGTTCTTGCTGCAATGTCCAGAAAAAGCTAGAAAGGTCTTTTAAGCCTGTATTTATTTTAATTTGGTCAGAGAGCTTTGATTTAAAGCTTACCCTAGGAAAGTTTCATTCAGTTAGCCAGCCAGCAAAGCTTTATTTTGTGCCAGGGACTATACCAGGCACTGGGGTCAGATGATGAATAAACCACAATCCTTGATCTCCAGGTGCTTGGGGCAAACATCCAAAGTAAAATTAAAGGTAGCTTGGAAGAAGTATTTTAATCAAAGTTTGGGAATAAGACCAAGCTTAAATTACATTGTGATTGATGACAACTAAAATGGCCCAATTCTGAATAGTTGTTCCCCCCCAAATCCTTTTTGGAACCAACGTGAGTCAGTAGATAACTATCCTTGCCTATGCATTTTATTGAAAAGCTTGCTTCATGAGCATCTAATCCAAATGGAGGGTTTGTTTCCTATGTGTTAGCAATGAATTATATTTTTCATTTTTGAAATGACTAGAAATTTTATCATTCTAAGCTGGGTCTTAGGTACAACACACATACTGTAGTTTGGAGTGTGATATCAAGACATCTATCACCAGATGGGAGCAAAGCATTCCAATTCTGGGAAAAATACAGCACCCCCTAAATGCTGAATTTGTAAAACTAAACTGTTAAAGATACAACAGAGTTTGTTGCAGAGGGAGCTCTGGGCTACCCTGCACTTAAGGTTAGCCTGCCTCCCACAAGCTTGTACTTCAAAAAAAAAAAAAAAAAAAGATACAACAGAGTACCACTGGCTATTGCTGTATCTATGTACAAAGGTTTTTGATAATAATGGCCAATTAAATCAACTGTTTACCTTAAGACATACAAAACAGAACTCTGCTTCATTTTATTCTACAACCCTTTGTTTCTATGAGGGCAGGGACCTTTTCTATTTTATTTACTGCTGAATCTGCAGCAACTAAAATAGACCCTAGCACATAACTGGGCTCAATGAATATTGTTTTAATGTTGAATTCATTTTTTATTTTTATTTTTCATCTTTTTTAGTTTTAGATTAATGTGGGGGGTACAAACAACTAGGTTACAGTGTTTGAATTTGTCAGGTAGAGTCCCTCTTGAAGATGTCTCACACCCAGGAGATGTGCCATATACTCCTGCCTTGTGCCCTTTAAGTGGGAGCACACCAATCCTCCTTCCCCTCCCTCACTCTTTCGCCCAACTTGAACCAAATTTAGTTTTTCTCCTATGTGGGTGTGTATTAGATCATCTCTGGCTTCATATTAATATGGAGTACATTGGATATTTGTTTTTCCATTCTGGGGATACTTTACAAAGAAAAATGTGTTTCAACTCTGTCTAGGTTAATTAAAAAGATGTAAAGTCTCCATCTTTTTTTTTGAGACAATCTTACTATTTCACCCTTGGTAGAGTGCAGTGGTGTCACAGCTTACAGCAACCTCAAACTCATGGGTTTAAGTGATCCTCTTGTGTCAGCCTCCCACATAGCTGGGACTATAGACACCCGCCACAACACCCAGCTATTGTTGTTATTGTTGTAGCTGTCATTCCATCTTTTTTTCTTATAGTTGAATAGTACTCTGTGGTATACATATACCACAGTTTGTTAATCCATTCCTGAATTGATGGGCATTTAGGTTGTTTCCACATCTTGGTGATTGTAAATTGAGCTGCAGTAAACAATCTAAGGCAAATGTCCTTATCATAGAATGACTTTTTTTCTTTGGGGAGATAGATGCCTAGCAATGGGTTTGAGGGATCAAACTGAAGATCTAATTTGAATTTTTTGAGGATTCTCCATACTTCTTTCCACAGAGGCTATATTAGTTTGCAGTCCCACCAGCAGTGTAAGTGTTCCCTTCTCTCCACATCCATGCCAGGATCTGCAACTTTTAGATTTTGTGATGTGGGCTATTCTAACTGGGGTTAGGTAATATCTCAGGGCGGCTTTGATTTGCATTTCTCGGATGTTTAGGGACAATGAGCATTTTTCCATATGTTTGTTAGCCATTCGTCTGTTTTCCTCAGAGAAGGTTCTATTCATGTCTCTTGCCCAATGATAGATGGGATTGTTTGCTCGGTTCTATGTTGATTAATTTGAACTCTCTATAGATTCAGGTTATTAACTTTTGTCAGATTGATACCCTGCAGATATCTTTTCCTCTTCTGAAGGTTGTCTTTTTTTTTTTTTTTTTTTTTGGTTGTTGTTTCCTTAGCTGTACAGAAGCTATTTATTTATTTATATTTATTTATTTAGTTAGTTTTTAAGACAGAGTCTCACTATGGCACCCTTGGCAAAGGGCCCTGCCATCACAGCTCACAGCAACCTCAAACTCTTGGGCTTAAGCGATTCTCTTGCCTCAGCCTCCCAAGTAACTGGGACTACAGGCGCCCACTACAATGCCTAGCTATTTTTTTTTTTTTTTTCAGTTGTGGGTTCAAACCTACCAGCCTCAGTGTATGTGGCTGGTGCCCTACCCACTGAGCTACAGGTACTTCCCTGCGGAAGCTTTTTAGCTTAATTAAGTCCCATTTGTTTATTTTTTGTTGTTGTGATTGCCACTGAAGTCTTCTTCATAAAATCTCTCCCCAGGCTGACATCAAGAATTTCCCCCACACTTTCACCATACTTTTTATCATTTCATGTCTTAGATTTAAATCTATTATCCATCTTGAGACAATTTTTGTTAAGTAGCGAAAGGTGTGAGTCCAGTTTCAGTCTTTTGCATCTGATTATCTGGTTCTCCCAGGACAATTTATTAAATGGGGATTCTTTTTCCCAGTGTATGCTTTTGTATGGTTTATCAAAGATCAGATGGCAATGAGAAACTGGTTTTATCTCTTGGTTTGCTATTTGGTTCTGTATATGGATGTCTCTATTTTTGTACCAGGTTGTTTTGATCATTGTGGACTTGTAATATAACCTGAAGTCTAGTAGAGTGATGCCTCCAGCTTTGTTTTTATTAATAAGAATTGCTGTGGCTATATGGGTTTTTTTTTCTGGGTCTATACAAAATGAAGAATTATTTTTTCCAGTTCTTCAAAGTATGATGTTGGTATTTTAATGGGAATTGCATTGAATCTGTAGATTGCTTTGGTAGTATTGACATTTTAACAATGATGATTCTTCCCAATCAAGAACATGGTATGTTCCTCCATTTGTTAATATCTTCTACTATTTATTTTTTGAGGGTGTCATATTCTCTTTGTAGAGACCCTTCACCTCTTTTGTTAGGTATATTCCTAAGTATTTCATGTTTTCTGAAGCTGCTGTGAAGGGAAGTGTGTCCTTGATTTGCTTCTCAACTTGGCTGTTATTGGCATATATAAAGGCTAGTGATTTATAGACATTGATTTTATACTCTAAGACATTACTGCATTTCTTGATCACTTCTAGGGGTCTTGTGGTTGAGTCTCAGGGGTTCTCTAAGTATTAGATCATATCATTGGCAAAGTGTGAGAGTTTGACCTCCTCTGCCACCATTTTTGGATGCCCTTAATATCCTTCTCTTGCCTGATTGCATTGGTGAGAACTCCCAGAACTATTTGAATAGTAGAGTTGATAGAGGATATCCTTGTCTGTTTCCAATTCTAAGTGGAAAAGCTTTCAGTTTTACTCAATTCAGTATAATATTAGCTTTGGGTTTGTCATAGATGGCTTCAATTAAGTTTAAGGAATGTGCCACCTATGCCTATTTTCGTAAGTGTTCTTGTTAGAAAGGGATGCTGGAGTTTGTCAAATGCTTTTTCTGTATGTATTAAGAGGATCATATTGTCTTTGTTTTTCCTTCTATTGATATGGTGAATTACATTTGTGGATTTGCATATGTTAAACCAACCTTGCATCCCTTGGATGAAGCCTATTTGACTGTGATGTATGGTTTTTTTTGATAATGTAGCTGTAATCTATTAGCTAAGATTTTACTGTTTTTACATCCATATTCATTAGTGAAATTGGTTTCTAGTTCTCCTTTTTAGTCGAGTCCTTTCCTGGTTTTGGTATCAGGGTGAAATTTGCTTCATAGAATGTGTTGGGAAAGGTTCTTTCCTTCTCAATGTTTTGGAATAGGTTCTACAGCATAGGTACAAGCTCTTCTTTGAAGGTTTGATAGAATTGTGGTATTAAGCCATCTGGTCCAGGACTTTCTTTTGTTGTTAAAAGCCTTTTTTATTGTTTGTTTGTTTGTTTGTTTTTTTTCAATTTCAGTACTTGATATTCATCTGTTCAAGAGATCTATTTCTTCCAGATTAAGTCTGGGGAGATGGTATGATTACAGATATTGGTCCATCTGTGGACCATTTCTGAGTGCAGAGTTGCTTGTAGTAACTCAGAGATAATCTCTTTTATCTCTGTGGTATCTTTTGTTTTCTCCCCTTTTTCATTTCTGATTGAGGTTACTGGAGATTTTGCTTTTCTGTTTCTAGTTAATCTGACCAAAGGTTTGTGGATTTTACTTATCTTTTCAAAGAACTAACTTTTTGTTTCATTAATTTCTACATGATTCTTTTATTTTCATTTTATTTATTTCTGATTTGATTTTGGTTATTTGTTTTCTTCTGCTAGGTTTGGTATTGGATTGCTCTTTCTTTTCCATTTCTTAAAGATGATTCATTAGGTTGCTGATGTGTTTGTTCTCTTTCTGTTTTTTGGATGTACGTGTCTAATGCAATAAATTTCCCTTTTAGGACTGCTTTTTCAATATCCCACGGGTTTTGGTAGCTCGTGTCTTCATTGTTGTTATGTTCAAGGAATTTAATAATTTCTTAATTAATCTTATTTCATAAGGTTGTTTGGTTTCCATGCCTTTCTGCGGAGATGAAAATTTTTGTTGGAGTTGAGTTCTACCTTTATTGCTGTGTGGTCTGAGAAGATACAAGGTATACTTTCTATTCTTTTATTTTCTTTTTGAGGTTTGATTTGTGTCCTAGGATATGATCTATTTGGAGTATGTTCCATGGGCTAACAAGTAGAATGTATTTTCATTAGCTTTGGGATGGTGTGTTCTGAATATGTCTATTAAGCTATGTTGTTCTAGAGTGGCATTTAAGTTACTTGTATCTTTGTTTAGTTTCTGTTTAGATGATCTGTCCAGTTCTGTCAGAGGGGTGTTAAAGCCCCCAGCTATTATGGTGTTAATAGGCTATCATATTGTTCAGACCAGTGAAGCTCTATTTAAAAAATCTGGGAGCATTTAAGTCTGGTGCATAAATATTTAGAATTGAAATTTCCTCTTATTGTATTGTTCTCTTGACCAGTGTGAAGTGACCTAAATTTATTTTTTAAAAGATCCTTCTGGCTACTGCTTGAAGGATAAGCTTTGGAATTCAAGATGGCAAGCAAGGTGGCTACAGGAATCCAAGGTGAGAGAGCTGGTGGCTTGGATTACGATTGTTGATAGAGGTGACAAGAAATAGTTGCATTTGGGGTCACTCTAGAATGGAAGCTTGCCAGGACTTGCCAACAGATTGGCTGTGAAGTATGAAGAGAAATATTGCCAGAGGAATAAGAGAAATCATGATCCACTGATGGGAACTCTGGGCCTCTGGACAGCCCAGGTGGCAGCCCAGGCATGTGTGTGGTTAGCCTGATCAAGAGAGAGAAAGGAGGCAAATGAGTGAGCAAAGGTAGCAGGTGAGATCAGCGAGGTGGTTGGCACCACATGCTGGGGATTTTGTCAGGTGAGGTGAAAACTTTTGGACATGATTCTGAGGGATGAGAAGCTCTTGGAAAACTTTGTACAGTCTTCTAACATGATCTCATTTTCATTTTATAAAGATCATGAAGGCTGCTTATGTGGAAATCAACCATATAAAGCAAGAAACAGAAACCTAGAAAATGGCTAGAGCTATTCACAGTAGGAAACCAGGAGAGAGACAGTGGTGTCTTGAACCAGGTTAGCAGCTGGCGCATGGATAAGACAGATCAGATCATGTTTCTCCTTCTCAAACAGACCATACTCATTCCCTCTTCCTGGGCTTTTCTTCTGTTGTTCCTACTGCCTAGACTACACTTGACTCACTATTTCACTTCATAAAGGTCTTTGGCCAAATATTAGGAAACTTCCCATTGACATACAACTTGTGACGAGAGTACTAGTAGTTAGATAGTTATGTATACAAGAGATCTCTTGCATACAGACACAGGTCTACATGAAAAAGATTATTTATTTTAGATAACTTATGCCTGATTCATCTTTTGCACATACTCTCACATGGAGATCTTTACATAAATGCTTTACAAAAATACTCTCATTTTATTTTAAAATGTAATCTTTTCCCCCACATTTCTTTTTTTATGGTCAAACCCTAATAACATTTTCTACCCACCTTAATACCTCTAACATAAACTGTATTTTATCATCTTTTTCTTTTTGTTAAAGTAATTCTATGTAGAATGCATAGTTATAAATATACCAGGGGGAGTGCTATTCATTGTTTTATGAATGTGGGATGATTTATACACACCCATATAACTTTTCTTGCTCAATAACACCTCATGGAAATTCCTCCCACCTACCTGGCATAGCTCTGATTTTTCATGTTTGTTGGTTTCTAGTATTCCATAGTGTGGATGTGTAGTAATATAATCATCCTTCTGTTATCTGGCTTTTGCTCCTTTGAACTATGTTATAATACTCATCATGAAAATGTGCAGTTTCAGAGCAAGAGGTGAAGTTGGATATTCTTCAATTCAATACCACAGTCTTATGGTTAAGATGAATGCGGATTAGAAAGGTAAAGCAATGTGCTCAAGGGCACACAGCATTTTGTCTAGTGCTTTGCAAAATGTGAAAAGCCACTATTTCATATGCTATTCACAAGAGAGCAAGTATTATTAGGTATTATTAGGTCAACTGTAAAGGTGAAGAAGCCAAAAGAAGCCAAAGAGACTAATTGCTTTAATTTTATAGCTAGTAAGGATTAATGCCAGGGCTTATAGCCAGGACTTCTGATTCCTGATTCTCAGTAGCTTCTTCCACTCCAAGGCTTATCGGCACCATTTATACAAGTCTTTTATTAATATATTAGAACCATTAACTGTACACCTTGCCTGGAGAAAGTTTTGTTAAATGAATGACAACATTCATATTTGCCTGTAATTCACAACATACTTTATTACTTATCCGGGTGAATCACCATTGAGTTTGATAAAAACAGTCTTTGTAATCAGACAGACTTAACCTTCAGGGCTGTCTCCACCACAACTCTGTGGCCTTCAGCAGATTACTCCGCATTGCTAAAACCCAGTTTCCTCATCTACAACAGCAAAACCTCTGTAAGTTGACTACTTAAGGGACTGACAAACTGGGCAATATACGAAAGTAGTCTTCACCGTTCCTTGGGACTAAGGAAAGCCTTTCTCATTCACTGGTCTTATTACGCCTGCCCTGAGGAGTGGGCAGGTCCAGATGTTCTCATCTCTGGTTATATGCACAAAGAATGTAGGTCTGCAAGTGGACAGGTAGACACTACCCTCGGGGAAAGGTATGGAAACAGAGAACAAAGTCACCATTTTAGATCAAATGCAGTTAGAGATCCTTGCTAATTACCTTGTTGTTTCTTCATAGGTGTAGGGTTAAGAGGGAAGAAGACCTTGAAAGAGTTTTCTCTTTTTGCATTGTATACTGGCAAAAAGCAGAAGAGAATCTGTTCCTAAAAAGGGCAGAGTAGGAACATTCAGTCCCCCCTGAACATACTTGCCTGTGTGAGACATGGAGAATGCAGACATTTTTCAGCAACAGAGCATAACTGTCAATGGATGTGTTACAGCTATTTCAGTGCCTTCTCCCCTCCTGGAGAAAAGCCATTTTCAAGCCAGTTGCTTGCAATGCATCAAGTGATAAAATACAGATAACAAATTGTGCATTTGTTTGGCTTCATGCTTGTTACACCCCCAGTTCTGGAAAGCATTGCACTTAGCCCCTTAATAATCCCTCTCTCGAGATCAATTACCAGGATTTATCTGGTTCCTGGAGCATAAAAGTGTTTTGTTGTTTTTACTTTTGCTCCAAGTGAAGCGTGAGGGGGGGTAGGCCAGGTTTAAAGGGACAGTCCCAGGCAAACATGTGAAGCTGGGATCACTGGCCCTGCTTCACTGGCTGCCACGTCCTTATGAACAGGAAAGGAGGGCACATATGGAAGCACCTCCCTGAGGAATGGCCGCTCCAGATGTTCTCATCTCTGGTTATTTGCACGTAGAATGTAATCCTGCAGGTGCCTGGAAAGGTGGGTGCTACTCCAGGGAAGGGGCTGGAAAGCAGAGCTAAGTTACCATTTCAGACCAAATCGTTTTTCCTCTAGAGTTTCAGCGTAATCCAAACCAGTTGAGCATTTGAGAAGTAGGTACTGTGAAAAGGGGTAATGGAATTAGCTTTCATGTTTTTCCAGGACTCTAAACCATATTTCCTGTCACAACTGTACATTATTAATACAAGGCATCTGTTGGTGCAGAACTGCCTGAAAATGTGCACCCAAAACCTTACATCTGGTTTCGATAATTTATTTCTGACATTTGTAGTTGGTGAGGGGGGAGGATGGGAAAAGGGGGGGAATTAAACCAAGATGTTGCCTTTCACCCATCAGAAGCTCCTAGTTGGAGCCGAAAGCTGGAGTTTTTAACGTGGTTTCTGCATTAGGTAATATAATTATATTAATTTAGCAGCAAATAGCATGACTCCAGGCCTGGCGGGTGTGGGTGCCGGCTTGCTTCTATCCTGCTTTCTCTGGCTGTAGCAATTAGCTTCCTCTTGCGAAGGGGATTAGCAGGACCACCCCCCAGAGGCGGGGGTTGGGGGAGCTCTCTCCGAGCTGTCAGGTGTCATTCTGCCTACTACGGCCCCCTCCCCTCCTCTCCGCCCCTGCAATTAATTCTCTCTCCGGCTCCGCCAGCCCCTCACCAGTACAGAGACAAAGAGGCCTGTTCCCGAGGTGTCTGACCTCCCGCCCCTAGGCCGGCCCAGCCCGGGTTCCTCCAGCAGGAATCGCCCCGGGCGCTGGGAGCCAGACCGGCGGGGTCGGAGGCCCGCCCCAGACTTTCCGTGATCGGATTTCGGCTAGACAAACCTGGAGAAAGGGAAGAAAGAACGCGCGACTTCCGCGGACCGGAGCCGCGCCGGGGCCCCGGGGAAACGGCGGGCTGGCCTGGGACCCGGGACACTTCGAGCGGCCCCCGCGGGCAGCGCCCCAGGCTCTGCGGGCTCAGGTGCCCGGGAGGGGGCGCTCTGACTCGACGCGGTCGGGCAACCCGGCCCTCCTGGCGCCGGGGTAGTGGTGGGGCTGCCACCCGCTCCACCACCGACTCCCCCAAAGTGGCCTGGCTTCCTCCGAGACGTCATGGTGACCTGGAGATGCTCTGTCGGAAGGACGTCCGCTACAGCCGGCAGCCCTGGCTCACCCCGCCTAAGGCAGCGCAGCTCCCAGAGTCTTCAACAGGACGCTGGCCAAAGGGGGCTTTTGTGGCCTTTGGGGACTGTTTTTTTCAAGCGCAGATGTATCTTTCTAGACCCAAACTTAGAAACATGTCTGTTTAATTATTAAACCTGCAAAGATCGCCACGTCCAACATCCTCCTCCTTTTTTAGGCTAGGGAACTGAAAACCAGAAAGATTTTGTCTTCTGCTCAAGGCCACACAGCTTAAGTTCCCTGGGCAGCTGGGACTAGAAGGTCCAAGTATACTGATTCCCAGCCCGTTGCTTTCTGCAGCTATGATATAAGAAAAATCAGTGTGGGTGGTGGGGGAGGGGAACATCCAGGCCTGGCCTGGACAGCCCGCAGGGAGGCTGAGCTCAGGGCTGACATTTTCCTGGAGCCAGTCCACCAGCGGTTAGGCCATATGTGAATATTAAAGAATTGAGTGTTGTGTACTTTAGCCTGGTCCTCCTCTTCCTGGCCCACTTCCTCAGCCTCAACTTCCTTTTGGAGTCCCCACTGACTTCTGGGTGTCCACCATGGGCCCTGTTGGAAAAATTTCAGCTCCATCTCAGAATAAAAGGAATGAAAGGAGCCAAGGAGGAAAGCCACAAACACGCATCTGGCCGAGGCAGACAGAGCAGCTCCAAGAGTGTGCAGAGATGCACCGTGACTGCTGTTTGCAGATGTGGAGCTGCCCGAGGCTGGGGGGTCTGCCTGCTCCCCCTCCTGACGAACAGGAGGGGTGGAGAGAAAAGGCACATCTTCCATACTGAACTTTTCCTCCTTGCTATCTCCCCAAGTCCTACAGGTTTCTACAGTCCTACAGGTTTCTACAGACCACGGGGAATTCCATGGGTGGAATTCTAACTCCACGGCCCACTAGTTGAGGCCTTGAGCAAGTCACTCCTCCGCCCAGAGTCTCAGTTTCTTTACCTGTTACACCAGGGCAACAGTAGGACCGTTATGAGAACGGTGTAAGGCACTTGTCAGAGGTCTTGCACCAGGGGCCACGCCGTGACTTTTGTGGGTCCTAAACATTTTCACCACTGTGGCCATGAGCCTCTCCATCAAAAACAAATTAAAAATATATAGTTTATGACTGCCTTGGTATAAAGATGAACACATTAATACTAATGTTATGTATTAAAGCATTTTGATCTAAAATTTTATTTTTCTTGTGTTTTGACAAGGGAAAAGATTCAAACATTTTCAGTGCCCTCCCCCACGCCACCCCCGCCCCAATGTACTATAGACCCTTGGCACTGTGCTTAATAGATAAGTCAACCCTGGTTGTATCCCAGCTCAGGAGCTGCTCTTGGGGTAGCCCAAGCTGAGACACAGGCGCATGCCTAGTGTGTGTGAGGGACCCCAGGAAAGAGACTGTTTAGTAGCGCATTAGGAAGGTTGAGAACCACTCGTTTAGAGGAAAGTGTAGTGAGTGAGGGGGGGGGGGAAGGAGAGTAATTGCTTTTGCAAATTCAGCAACTCCCCCACCTTATCCTCTCTCCAGCACATGGGAGTTGCTCCTGTGACCTTCCCTGCAGGATCTGTCAAGGCCTGGGAGGCCCCTTTCCTCCATCCCTTTCCCTAGACAGGCATCTATCCTGCCTGTGTTCTGCTGCCTCCAGTGGAGATCCCAGGCTGGGGGGAGGGCAGGACTACTCAGCCAGTCTCCCTCACTGCTCCTGCCTCCTGGGGCCCACATGTGGAATATCTGGCCAAGCCCTCTCCACCTCCTCTTCTCCTCAGGGGCATGCCTCAGCCTCAGAGAGCCTCAGGAAGAAAGTGGACCTGAGAGGAAAAGTAGCCCTCTCACATATTAGCTTTCCCCTTGTCTGAGATCACAAGGCTGGATCACGCAGTCTCTGGGGGCTCACAGACCTTAGGATTTGCTCCAAGCTACCAGGCAACTGGCAGGGACTAAACAGCTTATGTTTCTAAAGTGGGAGTGGCTGGTATTTATCAAAGACTGATGTGTGGGCTCCAGCGGGCTTCTCTTTCTCCAGACAGTGGCTGAGGCCTGTCCTGAGCTCTGGGGAAGCAGGAAGTCCCCGGCTGGGCTCGGGCTTGCTGGCTTTGTGGGAGCACTGGCAAGATCTAAGGAAAGCATTCCTCACAAATGTCTCCTTCAGAGGCTGCTGGATTCCTTAACAGCTAATTAGTGAGTAGTCAGCTACTGTGATGGGAGCTGACCTAGGCTTTCCTCCACCTCTCCCTCCGGTTGGGTCAAGGCCGCTGGAGAGGCCAGGGTGCTTTCCTACGGCCATATTTCCTCCCCATGTCAGCACCTTTTTTCAGGAATCATCTCTCCAGCTTAAGCCCTTTCTCAGAAACCAGCTTTCCCCTGACAAGTTTGCAGCTCAAAAGGAACCAGCTCCTCTTACTGTTGAAATCAGGCGCATCTGGAAGCAGTAAACTTTTCAACAGGCTGAGGGGGAAGAAAAGACGTCTTGTAGGGGATGGATTCACCTCTGGGACTAATTATTCTTTATACTTCACCCGTCACACTTACCATCTTCGTCAGAGCAAAGAGACAATAAATGATCTCATTAAATCCCAGAAAGATGCTGCTCCTCTTCGAGAAGCACCTCCTCTCAACACCCTGTTCTCTGACGAGGGCCACATCAGTGCAACCGGCACTGGGACTCAGGGACAGGTGGGGCAGAACTCTGTCCAATGCTTTTCGTCATTCTAATACAGTATCTGCGCTTTCTTTCACTGGACATATCCTTGTGAGTCTGATATGGAAGCCTTCCCTGGCCATGTTTCCCCAGAGGCAGGTGTTCCTGGGAGAGATACAAAGACGAGGGGATGCTGAGTGCGGGGTTAAAAAAAGTCATCTTGGAAAAACTCTGAACCAGCTCTTCTTCTCTCTTTTTCCCCTTATCAGAAACTCATCCTGGTAAAAAGATTCCAGAGAAGGCACTGAGTCAGAATCTCCTAGCGTTGGGTGATATCCCTGATCCCCAGCCCCAAAGACATCCCTGTAATACAAGGGTTTAGGGGCTTTTTCACCCCCTTTTCCAATCACATAATAGGGCAACTCAGACAGGGCCACAGCATCTGATTGTCCTCCTAATCTTAGGAGTGCAACTTAGAAAGGACCCCCACACATACATCACACTACTCCTTAGCCAGGGAGATGTGCACAGAAGGAGAGATTCTCTACCTCTGCAGCCTTGTCAGATGTTGGCCCGAGGTGGCCCCAAAGGGTTGGAACTCTTTCTTCTGAAGGGTGCTGGTGTCTTCCAGTTTATTGCTAATGAAAATGTGGCTGGCAACATTGGCCTCACTTGGGAGCTCGTTAAAAAACAGAATTTCTGGGCAGCGCCTGTGGCTCAAAGGAGTAGGGTGCCGGCCCCATATGCCAGAGGTGGCGAGTTCAAACCCAGCCCTGGACAAAAACTGCAAAAAAATAAAAACAAACAAACAAACAAACAAACAAAACCAGAATTTCCTCACCCTTCCTACATCCCAGGTATTTTAACAAGCCCTCCATCCCTGTGATTTGTAGAATGCTACACAATGTAAAGCCCTAGACCAGTGGTTTTCAGTTTTGAATTGCTCAGAATCAGCAGCAGGGCTTGTTAAAATGCTGTGTGCAGGACCTCACCCCAAAGTGTCTGATTCAGGCGGTCTGGCTGAGAATTTGTTTCTTAAAAGTTCCCAGGTAGTGCAGGTGTTGCTGATCCAGGGACTTTATCAAGGCAGTTCCCAAACCTAATGACATGGCACTTAAGGAATCCTTTTTTAAAAAATACAGATTCCTAGGCTCCACTTAAGGAAATTCAGATTCAAAAGTCTTACTGTCTAATAATAGAGCTGTTAAAACAAAGTACATTTGTATTGCTCTTGTCCTGTTACTGAGTACTTTGGAAAACATTTCATTTACTTTTTGGAATGTGGAACCTTCTCACAAAGGCACAACCTGTATTTTCCCACTTCATTACAAGCTGTGTTACAAAAGCATTTTCAAAACTGAATCCAGGGTTCACACCTATAATCCCAGTGGTTTGGGGGTTGGGGGGGGGTCAAGAAGGGAGGATCACTTGAGTCCAGGAGTTTAAGATCAGCCTGGGCAATATAGAAAGATCTGTCTCTACAAAAATTGTTTTTCAAAAAGTTAGCAGGGGGGTGGCGCCTGCGGCTTAAGAAGCAGGGCACCGGCCCCCTATACCAGAGTTGGCGGGTTTAAGCCTAGCCAAAACTACAAAAACAAACAAACAAAAAAAAAATTAGCAGGGTATTGGCACATGCCTGCTGTCCCACTTACTTGGGAGGCTGAGGCAGGAGGATCACTTGAGTCCAGGACTTTGTTGCTGCAGTGAACTATGGTGGCACCACTGCCCTCCAGCCTGGGCGACAGAGAGAGATCTTATCTCTTAAAAAAAGAGAGAGAAAAAGACAGAGTCCATTTCAGGTATTTTTAGTTTCATGATCACATTTGAGTTAACTGTTCATAGGGTTTTTCAGAGGCAGATTTATGGTTCCACGGAGCCTGGTTCATGAACAGATAAGACTCTTTTGTACTGAGCAGCATCCATTTCCATGTTGGCACTGTCCAACAGTACCTAGAAGCATGCCAAATAGATTGAACGTGCCTTCTCTGATCTTGCCTACCCTTTCAGTTTACCTTTTTAAACACAGGTTTAAAAAAAAAAAAAAAAAAAAAAGTAAAAAGACCCAGCCCTTTCTTCAAAGGTCAAAATGATCAAATTTTGATTTTGCTGTGTCTGAATCAATGAGTTTACTGTGTGTACAGACTCCTAGTCCCCATCCCGGCCATAATACCCAGTTAAGATTTTTCAGTCCAAGGAAAAGGCATCAGCTAGCATTGTAAGTACTAGTTGTTGATGACAAAAAAAAAAAAAAAAAATTGTATGCCTCAGGCCATATCTATGAAAAAAAAATTAAAAACTTCTCTGAATCTGTCCTCAGATGCTTTTTAAATGCAAGTTGAGACAAGAGGTTTCCAAGCCTGCTGGAGCTAAGAACAATGCCTTGTGGCTATGGGTGTGGGAGTGTGTGCAGCTTGTCATCCATGGACTTTGAAGAGGTGTCAAAGAAAGGCCATTTTGAAATAAATATTCCTGTTGCTTAGGAGAGAGCAGTGTCTAGGTCAGAAATGTCCAGAAATCTCCTTGAAAAGTGAAAAAAGGCAAGAAAACCCACGGTCCTACTCGTCTGTGTGAAGGGAGCAGAGCTGATGCTCTCCACTGCTTGAACACTCTCTCCCACTCTCTCCCAGAGGTGTTTCTGGAAGCACTGACATCAAATTACTAAATCATTTTCTCCCTCACAATTACTTAGTCGGGGGTTTTAACTGGTAAAACTTTCTTCCTTCCGAGTCTAGAGCTCCATTTATTCCCCCCACGCCACCGGCAGAGGTGGGAGATGGGGATTGAGAGATTGCAGAAGGGTGGGCCAAGGGTGCCTGTGTCTTTGATTATAGGTAGTAACCAGGAAATATTTTTAGAAATTAAAAAAAAAAAAAAAAGCTCCTGGGCGAATGGTGTCGATCCTCTGCGGTTTGGGGAAAGTGGCTCATCAGAATAAATGCCTCTCTCTCTGATGCCTTAAGTATCCTCCCTGGCTCAGATGAGCAGGTTATTAAGGTAATGTTACCCTTTATTGCTGAAAAGCAATGTAAATAGACACCCAGACTACAGAGATTACCTGCTTTCAATCGGTAGAAATGAGACACTTTCTCTTACAATTTCCCTTTCCACCAAATAGCATACCCTATTTACTTAGGGGAAATCGTCTCCTTCTCATAATGACCACACCCATTCGCTCGCATTGAAAAAACTCGCAGAGTAAGTGCAGCTATTATGTGGGCCAATCTTTGAGGCTTTCCTTCCTCCTTCTGTGTTGTTTTCCTACGTGCTTGCTGCCTTCTCTTCATATGGTCACACACAGAAGGTACTGTCCCCTCTTTTCCCCCAAGGGGCAGGGCGCTCCCAGTCCTAAGGTGGAGGGTGCCTCTTCTCCCAGGCAACTCAGAGATTAAGTGAGAAGACCCAGCCAGCTACCCTTGCAGAGCTCTCAGCTGATGAAGCAGGCACAGATTTGACATGAGGAAACTGACACACACACATGCACACATTTGCACACATATGTACACATCTACAGATACACATATACCTGGGTGCATATACAATATGAATTTTCCACCAAATAGTGTATGTTAATATATACAAGGGCTGTCCTCTTTGTCATAGTGTGTGGCTAGATACTTTCCAGACAGCACTCATACATTAGATTTTTTTTTTCTTAGAACACAAATATAGAAGGTGCCAAAAAGGGGCACATTTTATACACATTTTAAAAAAGAAAAAAAAAAAACTGTATTAAATTTGCAATACAGTTGACTTCTCCAATTACAAGAGGTGCTCAATGTGACTTATATTCATCTTTTGTTATTGGCATATATTGAATATTACAATATTAGAATAGTTTTTTCCTTTCCTAAAATATGTATACATTTTTGGGGCACCTCCTGTAGAAAAGTGGCATTTGAAGTAAACTGCACCTATCCGTACCATTGCTGGCTTTACATTCCCCAGGTACTGCTGAAAAAATGTCAGACTCAAATCATGGTAGCCGCCAGAATTTCTCTGAGGAGGACATAGATGATGAAGAAAGTGTGATTTTGGCATTGGTTCCAGTTAAAGACGATTCAAATAATGAACAAATGGAACCAACTGTCTCTTCCACTTCTGATGTCAAACTAAACAATCCCCAGAAACACAATGAAGATATGAGGACAGGGACTGCCTCAGTGAGCCAGGCCCACAACTCTGAGAAGTTCAGGAAAATTCATCTACCTCCAACAAATATACAATCAAAAGCCATCCCAAAAGCTAGATGTAAAAACCCTGATCTTCCCTTGCCAATCATTTTGCCTCCCATTAATGATGTGTGTCGAGACACTTTGCAGAACTGGTGCCAGCAACTCAAGTTGAGTACTGATGGCAAGAAAACAGAAGTTTTTCTGAGGTTTTAGGAGCATGCCTTTCCTGAACAGAAATGTGAAATTCCTGAAACACCAAAGGAGGCCAGAGTACATTCATGTTCAAGGAAACTCAAGGCAGAGACCTCAAGAGAGCAAGACCTCAGGAAAGGTCCAAGATGAGTGTGAAAACAGAAGAGCTCAATAAAGTAGAAGTGATAACATCAGCTCAGGAATCTGCATTGGCATCATGGGCAAGGATTGCTCCACAAGCTGGTCAGCCTAAGACTGTGAATTCATGGCCCATTCCTGCTTCTGTTGAGGACTTTTTGGCAACAGCTTCTGGCCTTTGGTGGTGTGTGATCCATGGTGAGCCTCTCCCCGCAGACACAGAGGGTTGGGTCTGCCTACAGTTTCATGCAGGTCAGGCCTGGGTGCCTGCCACTCCCCGGAGGATGATTTCCCTCTTCCTGTTACCAGCCTGCATTTTCCCATCTCCAGGCTTAGAAGATAATTTGTTTTGCCCTGACTGTGCTAAGAGAAATAAGAAGATAATGAAAAGATTAATGATAGCGAAGAGGAAGAAGCGATCTTCAAACACAAAATAGGAGACCAGAATGTGCCACCTCAAAGTATTAGAGAGTGATGGATACTTTCAGAATGTGTAAGCTGATTTGAGGAAATGAAAGAAGAAATCATTGGAAGGAACCTCTGTGATCTACAAAACAGAATCAAGTAATTAGGACTCCACTGTGAAGATGGTTGACTGGGTTCTAGCCCTGGCTAAAGAGACCATTTGGGGGGCTTGGAAAGCCACTAAAATAAAGTCATTGCAGTCGAAAAAAAGAAAAAAAAAAAAAAGAAGAAGAAGAAAAAGAAGTGGCATTTGATGAATAACATAGGGACTGGAAGACAAGAACATACTTGCTATTACATGACCCAAACTATGGAGTTAGTGCTGGGGAAAGAGGTCTTGAAGGGAGGGGTGTCCAGCCCCATGTAGAGTGTCAGTGGGGCCTGGGCATACTCTTGAGTGCTTAATATTGGCCTAGGAAGGAATAGTAGAAATTCCACCTGGCTCTTCTTGACAAGGATTCCTTCATCACCAAAGCACAATAGCTTTACCCAGCCCACTGTAACAGGATAAACAAGTTTGATGTAACTTCCAAATCTATTTTCTATTGTAAATTCCATTTACTGAATAAAATAGCAATTCAACATGTTTGCAAATCATGGTGCTGTTAGACGCCAGCGCTGGCAGAGATTCATGTGTTTACTATATAGCTCGCCCAGTTCGGCTCTGCTACTCAGCAGAGCAGCAATGTGGAATTCCAAACAGCTGCAAGTAGGAAGTTGCAAGCCACTTTTGCTAATCTTCCAGGGGGATATGTGGCACGATGGAAGCTGGTTCCAGACAGCAAAAGGTACTTGCTTGTCGAGTCAGGACTTGGAGCAGCTTCTGGATACTTGCTTTTTGGGCTGATAAAAATTCAGTGTGAAACTGTGATGCGATTTTGCATTTTTACATTTGGTATTGTCTAAAGTGAACCTGAATTTGTTTTACTTCAGAAAACCCCTTCTTTTCAACATTTTTTTGGGCCTGGTTCCCCACCTCTAGGGAAAACGCACAAAAGAAAAGATGTGGTTTACTTAATGGAGGAAAATGGGAAGCTAACACACCTCCGCAAGCTTCTCCAGAGGATTCAAAAGTTCTTCAGGGGATTATTATTATTATTTTTTTTAACCAATGTCAAATGTAGAATTGACTTATATTCATTTAGCCAGAGAAAAATGGTTCTGGTTTCTCAGTCAAAGCACAATTTTTAAAAGATAGGTGCAGGATCAGGGATTTGGTGGTAGTCTACCAAGAAATACACCTAATATGAGAACTGTCTTACCCAAGTCAGCCACACTACCAAGCAGGATTTCCCAGGCCTGCCATCACCTATGGCCGTGCAGTGAACCCAGTTCTGTTCCATCCTGTACTGGCTGGACCCTAGATTGGGCTGCAGAAGCACATTTCTCCCTCATCAAGACTGGGATGTGAAGATCCTCGGCTGCTGCCCTTTGCCGGCGGCTGGAACATTGTGAACACAGCCCTAAAGCTGGCTGCCAGGCTCACGAGTAGCCAGGCTGTCTGTTTGATCCCTTCTGTCCCAATCTTTGGCATCCGAGGTAGCCCAAGCCTGTGTTCCAGCCACCTCGCTGGTTGCTGCCAGTTCAGTTTCCCAGGGCTTGGGCCTAATCCCAGTCTCACGCCTCACATGGAGCTGGCTGGTTCCTCTTAGCATTTCAGCTACCCCTAACAGCGAACACTGCTGCTGCCAAGACCTCGTGAAACTGGATTCTCATTTGGCCCCTTCTCGTCAGACCCTCTTGGATCGCTTTTCCTTCTTGGAAACAAATGGAGGTTGTGCCACGTCCCTTGGACTTGTCTATGGCTGCATGGGGAAGGGCTGTGTCTGGTCCATATGTTCTGATTTATGATAGCCCCTTTGCCCCAGCTTGCAGTGCAACTGGCTCTAATCCGGAATTCCAGGTAATGCTAACCCTTTTTGGAATAGTTCCTATGGCTGTGACCTGCACTGAGTAAAATAAAGACTTTTTGTCAAGTGAGCAGGTCGTCAAAGAACTTTGTCTACCATTCAAAGTAAAGTTCTCAAGCACGTTCTGGAAGATGACATGTTTTGTTTGCTTTTTTTTTTTTCCTTCTCAGCAGCTTAGCTCGAGTCATAGGGGATTTGATAGATTTATGACAAGGCCTTTTTTCACATGTGTTGATCTGACTCACTTTGACCGGCCCTCAAAAGAATGCTTTGCCCTAGAGCAGGCCCATCTGGTCAGTTGCAGTGACTTGAATGGGTAAGTTCTCACAAGTGGTCCATCAATTTACCATACAGAAAATCAATTAGCTAAGTCTTTCTCTGTCCCTCAAAGCATATTTCTATTTTCAAAGCTATTTTCATTGAGACCTTCTGCCTGGATGAAAATACTTGTTGATGTGTGTGTTATGAAGTATTAGGCTAGTGACATTTAAAACTGTTAATAATATTCAGACCATTTTTATTTTTTAATAGAGTTTTAACTTTTTTAAACCTCCTTTTTAAAAACCAATATAATCTGTTATTCTAAATGCATTTATAATGTGGCCATTCTAATTTTCTTGTTATGGAAAATTAGTCAACAACTGTTAAAGAGACCCATACAACCAGCAATAACTTTGAAATATAGTTAATAACAGATTGCACTAATGTACACAGCTATGATTTAACAATAAAAAAAATTGTATTCATGATCTTTTGCTATTTTGCTTACTTCCAATAGATAGAATCAATATTAATACCCTACATTAAGATTTGTATTTGTTCATTTCTGAACAAAATGTGCAAAAAAAACAAACAAACAAAAAAACAAACAGTATTCCCAACTACTTAATACAGTAGAACGTCTATAAGTTGACCACCTAAGGGACTGTAACAAACTGGTCAACATATGGAGGTGGTCAACATGTGGAGGTGGCCAACACAGGGAACTAGGCTTACTCTTTTGATACATACATCTGGTGCATGTCTGGTCTCTAAAAATTAGGCCAAGTTAAAGAAGTGGTCAATGTAGGGAGGTGGTCAACTATGGAGGTTTTAATGCATTTTTAATTACTTTCTTGTTTGCAATGTGCTTTAGAAATAAATCACTTATTTTAGTCTTATTAATAATAAAAAATTATTACTGCTTCAAATCCTCTTTTGGTTAGATTGTATATATAAATAAATATGTAATTCACTGAAAATCTACTAGGTATAAGTTGCCAGGCTTAATCAAGGCTGGCAAGCTTTGCCAAGGCTACCCCTTGACTGGATTTCCCAAGAAATTAAAGCAAGAATGTTTGAGACCTTTCTATGAAGACCTTTTTGTTACTAATAGTCACAAAATAGGGCCAGGCACCATGGCTCACACCTGTAATCCTAGCACTCTGGGAGGCCCAGGCCCAAACTCCTGCCTAAGCTCAGGAGTTTGAGACCAGCCTGAACAAGAGTGAGACCCTGTCTCTAAAAATAGCCAGGTGGTGGGCACCTGTAGTCCGAGCTACTTGGGAGGCTGAGGCAAGAGAATTGCTTGAGCCCAAGAATTTGAGGTTGCTGTGAGCTGTAATGTCCCAGCACTCTACTGAGGGCAACAAAGTGAGACTGTCTCAAAAAAAAAAAAAAAATAAAAAATTAATAGTCACAAAACCTCACTTTTACTATAGGGAAAATAGGTGAAATAGTGACTATGGTAATTAAGTCGGTGGTGAAAGGCCCAGAACCTGCCATAGGCTACGCCCTCAATCTCAAGTGTCTCTGCAGAATACTTAGATGACTATGGAGCACAGTTTGAAAAGACAGCCTCCTGATAGGAGATGTGTAATTTCAACCCTGGTGTTTCTTGGGTAAGGGAATTTGGGGGACAGTTACCTTAATAGTAGTATTTACTCTTCCTGCCATGTGCTCAACTATCTGTTTCAACAGAATTCCACTCAGACTCAACAGACCATGTCTCACATGTTCTGTGAATGGTGACTGTGTTCATTCAGTCAACACACTATTGGCTCATCCCTTGGTCTCTGGCCCCAACCCCTTCCAGTGTCCTCTGTTCATAGAGCCTCTTAAGGGTCCCTCTCCATTGCCCTAGTTTCTGGCTACCACAATCAGAATTTCAATATCCACTTACATGGTGGCTTGCACCTGTAATCCTAGCACTCTGGGAGGCTGAGGAGGGTGGACTGCTTGAGCTCAGAAGTTCGAGTACCAGTGTGACCCTGTCTCTACTAAAAATAGAAAAAACTAGGTGGGCAGGGGAGCATGTCTGTAGTCCCAGCTACTAGGAAGGCTAAGGCAAGAGGATCACTTGAAGCCAGGAGTTTTAGGTTGCTCAAGCTACTATGATGCCATGGCACTCTACCCAGGGTGCTAAAGTGAGACTTAGGAATTTTAACATCCAAGTCAACTAAGGGACCAAAGTCTCCAGTCTGTGAGGGCTGCGGTGGCACCATGTTCTGATCCATCCATCCAACCACCTATCTCATCCTGTCCTTTGGAAAAGTGACAATGATACTTTTGCCTTGGGCCTCACAGAGTTCTTCATGAGACCAATCCTGTAGCTTCAGCTCCAGCCCCTCTTCCATAAACACGGCTCAGGCACCAAGCTGAGGTGCCAGGCATGGAGCAGAACCCATGCGGGCGTTTCATTCCCCCGCCCTCACCTGATGCCATCAAACCTCCTCCCTTCTGCTGTAGCCCCACACTGCAAACCCGTTCACTGACTATTCTGGTCAACCCAGCAGTTTAGGTCCATTTTCTGACATGTTTAAACTTTAGTTTGAGCACAAAGTGAAATTCACCAGATGGCATTATCTTACCATGTTTGATTCCAGCTGTCCTGCTTTCCTTAGAATGACACCATTGTCTTCTTTATTTATGTATTTTGAGAGTGAGACTCTGTTGCCCTGGATAGAGTGCCATGGCATCATTATAGCTGACAACAACATCAATCTCTTGGGCCTTAAGAGATCCTCTTGCCTCAGTCTACTGAGTAGCTGGGACTACAGGTGCTTTCCATGATGCCTGCCTAGTTTTTTTCTATTTTTTAGTAAAGACAGGGTGTCATTCTTGCTCAGGCTGGTCTTGAACTCCTGAGCTTAAGTAATCCACCCACCTTGGCCTCCTAGAGTGTTAGGATTACAGGCATGAGCCACCGCGCCCAGCCATTGACTTCTTTAAACCAGGACTCTGAGCCCAGCCATGAGCTCAGACATCATGTCATAAGCTCAGACATCAGTTTCAGCATATGCATCGATCTCTTTGGCCCTTGGAGTGAGAATGTGTTACCCAAAGGGCAGCTATCCCTTGACTGGATTTCCCAAGAAACTACAAAGAAAAACAAACAAACCGCAAAAGCTGTTTCTTAACTCTCCCAGCAACTCTGACTAGTTTTGAATGTCTTTTTTTTTTTTTTTTTTTTTTTATTCCTTCCTTTGGGGAACAAATTAAGGTTGTGTGTTTATTTCTGCAACATTGAGAAACACAAAGAAAAAGCCTCCCAAAAGAATGATCCTGTTTCCCATTCCAGATTCTTGCCAACAACCACATAAAAAGGAAAAAATATACTTGAAGGCATTGCATTATACAATAGATTTGCCTTATAGTATTGCTTATAATTCCACTTCTATTTTAAATTCACTTGAGGCATGACCCCCAACCCTTCACATTCCAAAGACATTTATTTAGATCATTTAGATCACACTGATAACAGCCTCTCATATTACCAGAGAGAACACGTTTCTAATAAAAACCAATCAGGATCACACTTGGCATGTAGGATGGGGAAAATCTGTTATGCTCTTTTCCCCACTGGTTCTTGTCTAAAGAGACAGCTTTAGGGCATCATAAAGGCTTTCTTGAAGACCTATCAAGGCTGGTTTTAGTTAGTGGTCCTTAGAATCCAACATTTTCGTATTATTCCACAAGGAACATCCCTAAGCAAACTTTTTCCTGCCAATAGCAGTGGTGCCTCATTACTGTGATGTTTTACTGTATTAAAGGAACTCCTCTCCAGGGTGAGAAAGGGTGAGAAAGAATAAGAGTGTATTAGTTCCCTACTGCTGCTGTAACAAAGCACCACAAACTTGATAGCTTTAAATAGCAGACATTATTCTCTCATAGCTCCAGAGGTCAGAAGTCCAAAATCCAGGTGCTAATGGAATTGGTTCCTCCTGAAGGCTCTGAGGGAGAATCCACTCCATGCCTCTCTTCCAGCCTGTGCTGGCTTCTGGCAAGCCTTGGCATTCCTTGGCTCGTAGATGCATAACCCCAATCTCTGTTTCTCCATGTGTCTTCTCTCCTTCTCTTCTCTTAGAAAGACACTTGACATTGGATTTCAGGCCCACCCTAACCAAAGATAATCTCCTCTTAAGATCCTTAATATAATTACATGTGCAAAAATTGTTTTTCCAAATAAGGTCTTATTCATAGATTCTGTATCTTTTTTTTCAGTGAGGAGCAGGGGTTTGGCATCATTCAACCACCACAACACGTGAAGGAAAATCAGATAAATTCAAACAAGAAAGGCAACAAATACCTCTGTGGCTCTTTTTAAGAGCAAATAAAAGAGATTGGAGTTATGAACTGAGTCAAGATATTGGACTGTACTCTTAATTTTGTCTGTAGTAACTCTGGAATTTTGGGCAAGACTCCCCTTTGCAGGCCTGACTCCTGCATCTATAAAATGAGGGAATGGATTAAATTAGCTCAAAAGTGTATCCCAGCTCTGATGTTCTATGATTCTACAAGAACAGCCTTTCCCCTAACTAGGTCTCACATATGCTCATGTGCACGTACATGGGTACAAAGCATACCCCACCCTCCTACAGATCAAGCCAGATACTGTCCCAGACCCAACTGTGATTTCCACAGCGAGCCTACAACTTATCCTCTCTCATGTGGGACATCTGGAAGCTGGCTTCCGTTGTATCATGTTTGATTTGGATGGAGAAATAAAGTTGGCAGTGCTTAGAAATGCCAACCTTTTTTATTTTGAATTTTTCCACAATCTTCTTGGTATCAGGATTTTGAAATAATTTTCTTATTTTCCAGTTTTGTTTTTCAGCCTGTGGTCTTCAGCATGCCCACTGCTCTTTCCTCCCCAGAAGTGGCCCACATCTCAGGTGGTATGTCCTGGCCGTGGCTGATGACCTAAGAAGAAGGTGATAGAAAATGAGAAAGGTTTAGAAATTCCACGGCATCATTTCTTCCTGAACTCCTGATGGTAAAATGGCCACATGTTGGAAATTACACTGCAATTCTATTCCGAAAATCCTGCATGGCATCTAATTTTGGTGGATTAACTGTGTCTTATTGTCCCATATTTCTACCGTTGAGGGCTGGGCAACAGAAGGGTGTGGTCATGGAATCAGAATGACAAAGCTGGAGAATTTGCAATTTTTTTCTAAGTACAATGTCCATACATTTTCTCAAATGTAAATTCCACCACAGTACAGGGTCTTATCAGCCTTGTTCATAGCTGTCTCCTCAGTACCTAGCCCAGGGTGTGGCACATAGTAGGTCCTCATCCAATTTTTGATGATGAATGAAGATGAATATGAATCAGATTCTTCAAGGAGGTCAGATCACATGCAATGCCTCATTTCGATTCATTTTCAGTAGCCACAAATGTGAGTAGGCTAACGCTTCAGTTTCTCTGCTAAATAACTGATGGGCTAAAAATAATTAAAAGTATTAAGGGAATACTTATTAGCTCTGTGATCCTTCCTATGACAGGAATTAAGAAAAATACCCTCCAACTCGCTTTTTTTTTTGCAGTTTTTGGCAGGGACTGGGTTTGAACCTGCCACCTCCAGCGTATGGGGCTGGCGCCCTACTCCTTTGAGCCACAGGCACTACCCCTTCGTCTAACTTGCTTTGTAAATTTAGATACATTAACACTGGTTTTTCTGTCTTTGCCTCACCTTTCTCCCCCCAGGTATCTCTCTCTCTCTGTGTCTCTGTCTCTGTCTCTCTCTCTCTCACTCTCTCTCTCTCTCTCTCACACACACACACACACACACACACACAAAAGCACACGCACACGCGCACGCGCACACACACACCGAGGAGGGTCCGGCCTGACACCTGCAGAAACAAACAAGGTCTTGTGCTGCCACCTAGCGGTGTCTCTTCTTCCCCGCAGCTCCCATAGCCTCTGAAGGCATTGCAGGCTCTGAGACAGATGCCGATAGGCCTGGGAGACCCAACCCGGAATAGGAGCCAGAGGAAAAACGAGGGCGGGCTTCGGGCGTGTCTGGCTCTGACCGCCACCTCCCTTCCTCCGGTCAGCAGCCAGAGGCTGCGGGGTGTGGGGCCCCTCGAGCCCCCGAACCCGAACCACCCGGAGGAAGTGATGTCATGGCCTCCTCCTGCGAGATGCCCTTGACATGGAGGAAGGGGGTGGGGAGAGGAGTGAGTTCCAGGGTGGGACAGACAGTCCTTGTTCCCTAGGAAAAGTTAAGCTTTGGGAGACTCGGCTGGCAAAGATCCCCTGCCTCAATTTTGAACTCCCCACGTGAGCTCCTTTAAAGAATTGGCCCTTGGGACTGAGCAACTGGCGTGATCAGAGGACGCAGAAAAGGCTCAGCGTGCGATCCGAGAGGAGCGCTGATGGGACTCAGCAGCTCCTGGGCGACGCGGTTTAAATAAGGAGCCGTGGCACGGAGTGAGGTTCCCAGGAACACTTCCAACCTTTCCAGGTCCCCCCGTGCAGGCCCCTAGGAAGGAACGCTGCTTCCCAATCTCTCCATTCCACACTCCATCCTGCAGGTCCCACCGTGAGTGGCACAGTGCTGTGACCTCTCCTTTCCTTTGCTGAGTTTATCGTTTTCACCTGAATAAGAATGCATCCCAGATACACTGGCTCCTATCTCTACCCTAAGAGAGCTCTGGGTAAGTCCTTCTCATCTGCCTACAAATTCTGCCTATACATTTCTTAGGTTTCTCCATTTAAAATAAACAGAATTTTCCCTCTAGCCTGCTGTCTGTTCTCATCCATATCCACTTCTCTTGACTGTCTCTCCAAAGAGCCGGTTATTCTTACCCTGTTGTGACCCCATTCCCATTTGGCTTTTGTCCTCACCATTCTATGGAAACTGCCCTTCTGAGATTGCTTGTGACTTCTGGAATTGTCAAAGCCAAAGACTTCGTCAATGATAACTGGAAGATAATGGTGTGCAAAGATGTAACTGTATTTTCCTTCAACTGACCTCAGATCATAAACTCAGCCTCCAACATCTGCTTGGCAGCAGAAAACAGTAGTCTTCCTTTTGAAGAAAAACCCAGCATATTCTATTTTAGAACAGAATCAAAAACATGGTCTCTTTGGGGTAGCTAATCAGCAGTTCCTACGTTCTTTTAGTCTCTATAGAGGCAGGGGGCACGTGTCTTGCTGGGGGTGGGTGGGCAGAGCTTATGCATCACACTGGTTTGGGAAGGGACGCTCTGTCCAGCCCATCACGATGTCCTGTCTACACAAGCTTCTGCTCATGGGTGACTTTTCCCACCTGGTCCCACTGTCCTGAGCCAGCATGGGCTCCTGATCTTGTCTACATCCTTATTGTCCAGGCCCTAGCTCCTTCAGGTCCTTTTGGTATGTTCAGGGCCACAGAATCGTTTGGTGGCCATGCAACAATTTCAGCTCTTTCCCCTCCCAGATCTAGGTGACTGGGGCTCTGTGCAGACACCCTAGACCAGTTTTGCTTTTCAATCTTTTTTATCTCACAGCACATTTGAACCTATAGTTAAACTTCCCTGGCACATATATTATGTTGATCAAAACAAAAAAGTTAAAAAAAAAAAAAAAAAAAAAAAAGGATATACTTACTGTGCTTTGAACTTCTTTTGAAAATAATTTAATTGATGATCTTTATAATTTTTCATGGGCCATGCAAGGTGGCTCATGCCTGTACTCCTAGCAATCTTGGAGGCTGAGGCGGGTAGATTGCTTGAGCTCAGGAGTTTGAGACCAGCATGAGCAAGAGTGAGACTCCATCTCTACTAAAAATAGAAAAAATAGCTGGGCATTGTGGTGAGCACCTGTAGTCCCAGCTTCTTGGGAGGCTGAGGCAGGAGGATTGCTTGAGCCTAAGAGGTTGCTGGGAGATATTGATGACATCACCACAGCACTCTACCTAGGTGAACAGAGTGAGACTGTCTCAAAAAAATTTTTTTTTCTGCAACACACCTAAAATATGGTATAGCAGTGTGCCTTGGCATGCCAGTTGAAAATCACTGCCCAGACCGTGGATACTTTGTGCTTCTAACTCCATTCCTGGATGCGGGAATTCTCCCAGGAGCTATGGTTGTCCTGAGGACATTCTGAGAGCAGAGACACACATGCCCTCTGCTACGGAGTCCCTGGTGACACCCAAATTCCTTTGACCACTATAGAAAACACATTTTACATCATGGCTGGCTACCTGCACACAACACAAATGAAGCAACAGCTTCATGAAACAATATTTACCAGTACCTTGCAGTGAATGCTGGTATTTTTTATTCCATTGTACTTTAATTCTTTAATGTTTGTTTTGCCCCAATAAATCAATTTTATCATCTAAGAGTAGGTCTCTGTTCACAGTTTGGAAAACACTTCCTTAATAGTGGGCTTATTTTATCAGGGTGTAGGCACTGGGCCCCATACCCCAAATTAGTAAACGAGTATACATTTGTTTTGTTCTTTCTCAAAATGCACGGCTTTTGCAATAGAAGAAAGTCCTGCCTTTCAAGCTGTTGTCTCTACTATGGGTTTAAAATAAATCCATTCAGACATTCAACAGATTTTTTTTCTTGTCAGTCTTATCTACTCTCTGTCTGAGAACAATGTGTACGGAATGTGACAGAAGGATACAGCAAAGAGTAACGGGTATGAGGAAGCACAAAAGAATTCAGTTAATTATTCCCAAACCTTATGTTTTCTATTGGTAACAGTAATAAGAGCTAAGTATGATTCAGCGTGTATTATGGGTCAGGCACTGTGCTTAGCACATTTATTATTTCGGTTAATCCTTATAACATTCCTATGATATGGTACCAACGTTATTCTCATTTTACAAAAAGGAAATTAGGGCTAACCTAAATTTGACCTGCCATTCACACCCAGAGACCATTTCTCATGTCTGTTCCTTCCTCAGCTCTTACCGTCCCTCTATAAAATGAGGAATGGAGACTAGATTATCTTTCTGAGCTCACACAGTGCCCAACCTTTTCCAAGGCACCACTACTTTTTATTAAGTTTGAAACTCGATGGTTTTACTGCACAAGGCTAATGCTTGACTGACACACATCCCTCCTGCCATTCTCCTCCCAGGGCTCCCTGTGGCCTAGAGCTCAAGGTCATTCATAAGCTTCTCCCAACCTAGAAGGGATTGGGAGTTCTTCCTGGTTCTTTGCAACCTTCAGGCTCACATAGGAAAGGAGCATGTTAACTTCCCTCTATCTTTTCTAAAACTCACATCTATAAAAAGGAGAAAGATGCTTCAATAATGGAAATAAAACATAATTACCGAATATTGATTTTCCCCTCCAATTTGGGGAGTTCCTTCATTTATACAGCAAATATGCATGTATTTGTGGACTACGTACTAGGGATTGTTCTAGGTGCTACTGGAGATTTGGTGCTAAGTCAGATCAAATTCTTGCCCTTTGGAGTTTACACTCTTTCTAGAGTCTAGAGGATGGTTTCAGGACACCTACTGGTGCTTTTCAGCCTGTTTAAAAATCATACTTCCCAGTAAGCAATACTTTTGTATGTACAGCATTGTAGTACATTCCTCCTCCTCTTTGCCCCTGCACAATAGAATCAAAGTTTTATAGAAGAACACTTGTTTTTATTACATATAAAAAACAAAAACATAAAATTAACATTTTCTCCTTAATATTTGAATGAAGTATTAGAAAAAATTCCCAAACAAGCAAAACCAAAATAAGAATCAGGCAAGATTTTATTTAATGCACTAGGAGTGTTTGCTTCTGAGTTTATTCCAGTCCAGAACACACAAGGATGATGCTCACTGTGTGCACACCCATGGGTCTGTCTCTTCCTCTCCTTTCTTTTAATGCATTTTAAAGGTTGGATTCCTGGTTCCTACAAGTAGATTATTGTTAATGGTAAGAATAAAGATGCATTCTTTTTGCCTAACAATGGAAATTCTTCCTTAATCTTACTCTAAAATGATGATGCATTTAATGTCTTGTGATCATTCTTTAGTGCAAATGTGGAACTGAACTGTAATAATTCATTTGTCTCTTTGGGGCACCACACTTTATGTTAATCATTGATTCAAGGTTTTGAAAAGAAAATAGTTCTTTCATTTGAAACATAGTTATGAACAATAATGATTACAAGTTTGAAACTGACAAGTGAAATGTAACAATATCCCCAATTTTATTTCAGTCATACTGTCTTTACTAATAATGTCCTTTGCATTATGTTGCAACAGTATTAGGAAAAAATACTCGTAGGTGCGAAGGTAATTGCTTTGAAGTCCTACTTGCCATGACAAAATGTCTTTGGAATCCTGGATATGTTTGACTTGCTGAATTATATTGTTATTTTCTCCCTGAAGTTACACATTTAAGTTCATTAAAAAACATCAATAACCTACATTAAATATACCAATTTAGAATCCTAAACATCATCCTTGAAAATGAGATTGCTTTCCAAATGGGATTGCTTTTCAACTAGAAAAATGTGTCTGAGTTTATTCACCCTGCTTAATACTTTCTCTTATGTTCCCTTAGGACAACTAATGAATTTCAGTATTCTTCAGGATGAGAGGATGGTTAGCTTCAATCTGGACAAAACACATCAATATTTTGCCTATTTAATGAGCTCTCCTCAATAAATTTATCAACCCTTCACAATGTTTTTCTTTTTTTACATCTCTTTCAAGACCAGGTCTTACTGTCACCAGTCTGGATTGCGGTAGCCAGATCACAGCTCACTACAGCTTTAAACTCCTGGGCTCAAATCATCCTCCTGCTTCAGCCTCCAGAGTAACTGCGATGACACCATTGCACCCACCTCACAATGTTTTTCAACACTTCCCTGAGATGTAGCAGAATTATTTCTAAAGGTAGCACACAAAATTACTACTGATGCTGATTTCTACATGCATGGATTTTAGTAGCTGGTAGTAGCTTTTAACAATATTTTAATGGCTTTGTTATATTTTCTAGCCATATATGCTGGCCCCATTATTCATAATTCTATTGTTATTTTTCCAGTTTAGGAGATATTAACCAACAAAGCATTTTTCCAGTTTTTCAAATGTATCTATTCCATTGGATGAGAGGTTAAATTTAAACAAACACATGTACACACTAGACAAGATGAACAACTTGCAGTATTTATGCTTTTGGGAGGATGCAGCTCAAGCTCTATACTGGATTTCAACCACATGAGAAGCATAGTTCTAGAAGGTTCTGAAGTACTGCAGATTCGACTAAAAACAGTATTATCCCAAAGAAATTGTGAATCTAATCAGCTGGTTTAGCATTAAAAATCATATTAGTTGACAGATGTGGTGGCTCACACTTGTAATCCTAGCACTCTGGGAGGCTGAGGTGGGTGAATTGCCTGAGCTCACAGGTTCAAGACCAACCTGAGCAGGAATGAGACCCTGTCTCTCAAAAATAGCTGGGTGTTGTGGCAGGTGCCTGTGGTCCCAGTCCTTTGGGAGGCTGAGGCAAGAGAATTGCTTAAGTCCAATAGTTGGAGGTTGCTGTGAGCTATGACGCCACAGCACTCTGCCCAGTGTACTCAGTGTGACATAGTGAGACTCTGTCTCAAAAAAAAAAAAAAAAGAAAGAAAGAAAGAAAAATTATTCTAACATGTATAGGTACGACTAATTTTTTTTTTTTTTTTTTTTTTTGAGACAGAGCCTCACTTTGTCACCCTGGGTAGAGTGCTGTGGTGTCATAGCTCACAGCAACCTCAAAGTCTTGGGCTGAAGCAATTCTTTTGCCTCAGCCTCCCAAGTAGCTGAGACTACAGGCACCCACCACAACACTTGGCTATTTTTTTTTATTGCAGTTGTCATTGTTGTCTAGCTGGCTTGGGCTGGGTTTGAACCCACCACCCTCAGTGCATGTGACCAGTACTGTAACCACTGTGGGACAGGCACAGAGCCTGAATAATTTTCAACATCTGTGTGAGCCATTTTCTTTTTTGACAAACCACATGCAGCTAAATCCCATTAAGATTTGGAATTTCTCTATAGAACAAATGAGGAATCATGCCAGTAATTTTTTGTCTTTTGCTTTCATTTAAAAATGTTTGAAGGGCTTTTTGACAAGTCCAGCATGCTGTGTTTCCAAATGTCCTGCTAGTTTTGAAGGTGTTGTTACAAATAAAATATTGGGGTTTGCCTTTTTTGTTGGATTTTACACTCTGAAAACATATTTTAAATAATCTGCCTTATAAAGCCTTGCATTCTTTCTTTCTAGAATGCACCTCAACATTCTGGGTGGCCAAGGTGGATGGATTGCTTGAGCTTAGAGAAACTAGCCTGGTGTGGCAGTTGTCTGTTGTCCCAGCTACTCAGGAGACTGAGGCAGGAGGATCACTTGAGCCCAAGAGTTATGAGGTTGCTGTGAGCTATGATGATGCCATGGCACTCTATCCAGAATGACAGAATGAGACTCTGTCTCAAATAAATAAATAAATAAAAATAAACAAAAGAAAATGCTCCTGAAATGAAGCTGAAGCTTACTAATTAGAATTGATGGATTTCCTACTATTGTCATTATTTAGGGTACTAGCTATCTGTGAACTTGGGCTTTCTCTAATTTTTAACTTTATTATTTGTTTTCCTTCTAACAAGGAGAGATTCTATTAAAGGGAAATTCATATTAATGCACTAAAATATTCATGTGATGTAAACTTGAGACATATCCCAATTGATAACATCCTTTCAGAAAAAATGGTTTACAGTGAACTCTGAGTAATGTTAGCATGAAATATAAAGTGTTAATGGTCTTATAATGGTGATGGCCATGTATCTCAAAATCAAATGACACATTTGCTTTCAGAAGATAAAGTGACTTGTTCTACCCAACTGATATTTGCCATAGCCTTTTATTAGCTCCCTTAATCCTGTTCCATAGTAATGGGATGCAGTATTTCCAACAATGTTCAGGATTCTTAATAAAAGCCCAGTGATGTTCTTATATTTTGAATCTAATTATCTATTCTGCTTTATTTTGTTAAAAAATTAAATCTAGTTGTGACCCATTAACTTTATTATACAGTCTACTAATGTCTTGTATCTTGCAAGTAGCCTGAGTAATGCTAACATAAATAGTAAATATGTAAACAAACAAGAGAAATTCAGAGAGTGGTAAGTGCTTACAGGAAAATATAAAAGAATAATATGATAGACTAGAGAGTGACTGGGCAGGGATTAATTTTGCCAGGGTGGTCATGGAAGGCTTCTTGGAGGAGGTGACACTGACTTGTGCTCTGCATAGTTCAGGCTACTGATGTGAGTCCATCCTTCAGCACATATAGGTAAATTTGAACTACATCATTTTAATTGTGCTTATTTTTGCTAGTTGCTTTGAGTCCACTTGGTGAATCTCCAGCTAGTCTGCAATTTCCTACAAAACAAGTCTTTTATCACTTCAAAAACAATCTACCCCCTGTACTCAGTTTTGTGCCGTATATGAAGTAGATGCTAAACAATGCTAGTTCGGGGTTAATTATAAAAAATCATCCTAAACTAGGGCAAACATCCACATAGGTGGAGCAGATAAGAGCTGTGCCAGGTGGTCCTGTTTGAGTAGTTTCCTGAATTCTTGAATCAGTCACAATAACTTCCTATTATTGCGTGGGTGTGAAATTTCATAATTAGAAATTCTATCCTTTGTCTTAAAGCCTTTATCAAGTAAGGCTTGGCAACCATTTGTGCCTCTGTTCAATGAGTATAATTTCTATGACTGAGTCATGGTTGAATTTAAAAGAAGGGTTGGCCTGGTTAATCCTTTCTAAGCACCAGTTTCACTGTCTGGAGATGTTACCAGGTGCTCAGGGCTTCCTGTCTGGACAGAAGGGCCTGCCAGGATCCTCAGACCACGCTAACTGAGAGTCAGAGAGAAAACACGCCCAGCGCAGGTGCCTGATTAATTACTTATGATTAAAATAATAGTGTGAAGAGTAACTGACCATTAATTACCCACATTTACATATCATTTTGATATTTTTGCTTTTAAAGAAATTCAATACCAAATTGGTTCCCTCCTTTAAACCTCAATTATCATAAATTTTGCTCAATTTATTCTATTTCCAGTTTGCTTCTCAACTCCAGGCAAGATGCTCTCCGGCTTTGTCTGCACAGTCAGAACAGACTTTCAAGCAAGGCATCTCCAGTCACATCTGGCCCCGGGGCTGGCGGCTCTGGCTCCAAGTCAGGAAGTCCTGAAGGCTTGACTGCTTCAAGCTGGGTATGGATCTTCCAAGGCCAAACCTTTCTGCTTGTGTGTGAAGCATTGAAGATGGGGAGAAATCCTCCCTTCTTCTTACTTCTTTCCCATCTAAACCCCCATCCCTAAATCCAACTTACCTCCTGGAAGTAAGACATTAATAATTGGTTTATTCCAATGATTCTCTCACTTCCAAGAAAAACAGTCTCCTACCATCCATTCCTTCCACTCCAAACTCTGGCTCTGCTATGGCTAGTTGGCTATGCTTTTCAGCAAGCGGTGCTGATAAAGCTGGGTCTCCACATCCAAATGAATGAAGGTGAATCCTTACTTTAGACCAAATATAAACATTAACTTGGAAAGGATTAAACACCAAACAGGTGTCCATAAAGGTTCGTGAAACTTTATGGACACCCTGTATAAGAACTAAAACTATAATACTTTTAGAAGAAAATATAGGGAACAAACTTCAGGACATTGGATTTGATAATGATTTCTTGGATATGTCATGAAAAGCATCAGCAACAAAACAAAAAAATAGGTAAATTGCACTTCATCAAAATTACATCTTCTACGTCTCACAACAATCAACAGAGTGAAAACGCAAGTTATGGAATAGGGAAGAATATTTGCAAATCACACATGTGATAAGGAGTTCACATCTAGAATGTATAAAGGACTCATACAACTCAAAACAACACAATAAAACATGGGCAAAGGACTTGAACATTTTTCCAAAAAAGATATGTAAATGACCAACAAGCACTTGAAAGATAATCACATCACTCATCATTAAAGAAATGCAAATTAAAATCACATCGAGATAGCACCTCACACTGATTAGGATGGCTATTTTACAAACAAGTCAACCAGAACATAACAAGTGTTGATGAGGACGTGGACAAATTGAGGACACGAACAAACTGGAACCACTGTTACTGGGAATGTGACATGGTATAACCTCCACGGAAAACAGTATGTGGTTTCTCACAAAATTAAAAATAGAATTACCACATGATCCAGCAACTCAACCTCTGGGTATATACCCCAAAGGATTAAGAGCAGAGTCTCAAAGTGATATGTGTACACTCATGTTCAAAGTGGCATTATTCACAATAGCCAAAACATGGAAGTAATCCAAGAGTCTGCAGATGGATGAAAAGGTAAAAGTATGGTACACATATACGATGGAATATTATAAGTCTTAAAAAGGGAAGAAAATTCTGACATATACTATAAAATGGACAAAACTTAAGGACATTATGCTAAATGAAAAAAGCCAATCACAAAAAGGCAAATGATATATGATTCTACTTTACATGAGCTATGTGAAGCACTCAAATTCAGAGAGACAAAAAGAGAATAGCATTTTCAAGGAGCTGGAGAAAAGATAAGGAAATAGCATAAGTATCCAGCAACAGATGAATATGTAAAATAGAATATTATTCAGCCTTAAAAAAGGAAATCTCACCTCTTTGTGATTTGTATGAACCTGGAGGATGCTGTACTAGGTAAAATAAGCCAGACACAGAAAGATAAATACCACATGATCTTATATGCGGAATCTAAAAAGAGAAACACAATTAAATTCAAATGGTGTGGAAGGGGGAGAAGGGAGAGAGGAGGGAAGAGGAGGGAGGGGGACTGGTAAACTCTTACCTAATTGGTACAATTTAAGGGTACATAGCACACCTCCTGGCGGAAGGGCACAACTACAACTTGGACTGCGCGACCATGAAAACAATGTAATCTAATCATTTGTACCCTCATATTAGTCTGAAAAATTAAAAAAAATGTCCAACTCATAGAACCAGAACAGTGGCTGCCAGGGGTCATGGCATGGGGGAAACAGGAAGATGCTGGTCAAAGGGTACAAACTTGCAGTTATAAGTTCTAGAGACCTAATATATGATGGCAAGGTTACTTATCGTATTCTTGATACAAAATTTGTTAAAAAATTAGATCTTAAGAATTCTACAAACACACACAATGTAACTATGTGAGGGGATGGCTATATTATCTTGATTGTATGTAGTAATCATTTCAAAATGTATTTGTATATCAACACATTACATTGTACACCTTGAGTAAACACAATTTTTATCAAAATTACACTTCAAAAAAGGAGAGTATTTTTTTTTCTTTTAGTTTTTATTTGGTCAAATAAATTTAGAAAACTCTTAATCCTTTTTTTTTTTTTAAAGACAGAATCTCACTCTGTCACCCTAGGTAGAATGCTGTAGCATCATCACAGCTCACAGCAACCTCATACTCTTGGGCTCAAGTGATCCTCCTGCCTCAGCCACCCAAGAAGCAGGGACTTCTGATGCCCATGATGACTAGTTTTTCTATTTTTTTGTTTTTGTTTTTGGAGACAGAGTCCTATTTTGTTACTCTCAGTAGAATGCCTGGTGTTACAGCTCACAGCAACCTCAAACCTTTGGGCTTAAGCAATTGTCTTACTTCAGTCTCTCAAGTAGCTGGGACTACCCGTGCCCACCACAATGCCTGGCTATTTTTAGAAATGAGGCCTTGCTCTGGGTCTGGCTGGTCTCCAAATGGTGAGCTCAGGCAATCTATTTGCCCTGGCCTCCCAGAGTGCTAGGATTACAGGTGTGAGCCATCATCCTGGGCCTAGTTTTTCTATTTTTAGTAGAGACAAGATCTCACTCTTGCTTAGGTTGTTCTTGAACTCCTGAGTTCAAGCAAACCACCTGCTTCTGCCTCCCAGAGTGCTAGGATTACAGGCATGAGCTATCACACCTGGCCAGGAGAATATTTTCTATAGTATACACTATTTTCTTTACATTTATGCCTATAAGTAGAATTCAAAATCAGAAAGTTTGAGTGCTTTGAAGGATTTTGATATGTTTTAAGAGTTTTCATATTGTCAAATCCCTTTGATACTGTCATCATAGCTCACAGCAACCTCAAACACTTGGGCTCAAGTGATCCTCCTGCAGCAGCCTCCCAAGAAACCTAAATATTAATACCTACCTAAAAATAGTGAGTGTTCTCATGCAGTGCCTTGGTTAACCTTTAAGGTCATTTATTTTTCCTACTATACGAAAAACTGTGTGTGTTCTTATCTAACTATGCATTTCCTTGAGCTTTTTGCAATATTTGTTTACTAATGTTACGTTCCTCATCTTTTTCTATAGTGGATTATCTATTCACGTGTCTTGCTCATCTATACTTGCCTTCTAGTGTTTTCTTATTAATTACATTAAGTCTATCATATATAATGATAAAACATTTTGCATATTTCTTGCAAATACTTTCCCAGTCTATTGCTTACTATTAAATCTTGGCTATTTTTATATAATTGATGTTTCTGATTTGCCTGTGATGAAATCTATCTTTCTTTTCCTTTGTATTTTCAGGGGAACACAGTGCGTGTGTAGGTAGGGGTTAAGAGTAAATGATCGTGAACCTACCTTAACATTTCATAGCCTCATAAGGTAGGATAAGGAATACGGTAGCCTCATCTCATAGACATCTCATAGCCTCATAAGGTAGGAGCTGTCACCTCATCCCTGCCTGTGAATCTGGTACTATTTGAGCTGAGTTCTTTCTCCCCCAAAGCCTTGGAGTTGCTAAATACCCAGTTAAATTCGAGTTTCAGATAAACACCAGCATTTTTCAGTCTATTGTGTTCAATATACTGATGCTAAAAGCTTACTCATTGTTTATGTGAGATTCAATTTTATTTTTTAAATCTGACACCCTTACTTGGGCTACTTTATAAACACCTGTTCCCTGAACACTTCCTGTACTAGATGCTGGGGGTGGGGGAAGAGGAAAGAGAAGACAGTTCTAGTTCCTAGAGAGTTCATACTGTGGTTTCCCACAGAATTTTGCAATCACAAAAATAATCCCCTAGACAGTAACAATGATGCTAGATTAAATTTCTCGGAGCACAGCTTCAGCGTTTCCCCGCTGCCCTTGCAAGGCAGGGTTATCTACATTCACCTCAGCACAGAACCACCGAGACGCCCCTCCTCTGCCCAGTCTGATTCCTCTGGTTTGAGGAGGGGTCAAGAAGCCTGAGGTTTTAATGAGAGCTCAGGTGATTCTGCTCAGATAAATCGGTGGAACTCTGGCAAGTTCTGTCCCGTGGCGCGGACCTGTAAAAAGACACCGTCCTAATCACAGCCCGTTGAGCCACCCTCATTATCCTCCACTCTCCCGAGGCGTCCCAATCGCTGGTATCCATTTTGCAGTAGTGATCTCTGTAAGTTGTTTTACAATTCACGAACTTCATTCCATTTGCGAAGGGAATCAGGGAAGCTTCCTTCTGTCTCACAGAGGTGGCCGGGAGGCCGAGCGGCCTAAGATCACACTGCAAGCTCCAGGAGCTGCCAGCGCCGCAGAGCCCGCCCCCTTTGGCCTACAAAACCAACGTGGGACCCCCGGGGTTGGCTCGCCGGCCCACCTCGAGTTTCAGGTGACTTCCGCCCTGCAGTTCATCTGCGGACAGCCGCAGAGCTGCAGTGAACACCGGGGTAGGGAGAGGTCTGCGCGCGAGGGTGGGCGCGGGAGCCGGGCAGGGGCTGAGCCCGGCGGGGAGGCCCGCAGCGCTCCCGCCTCCCCTCCCCCGCCTGCTCGCCGCCCGCCCTGGAGCGCGGCGGGTCCCGGAGTCCGGCCGCCCCGAGCGGGGGGCGCGCTCCGGGGACGCGCGCGGGGCTGCCAAGGGCAGCTCTGGGGGAACGAAGGCGGCGTCCCCGGGAAATGCCGCCGCCGCCGCCGCCGCCGCCGCCGGGACTCGGAAGTGCGCGCGGCTTGGGGGGAGTCGGGGATTCGTGGCGCGCGTGAACGTCGCCGCCGCCCGGGACAGCCCCGAGGTTGGTAGCTGGTGCCCTTAGGGCGTCCTGGGGGAGATTCGGAGCCGACTCTTCGCTTTGGTTTACTGTGTTAAAAAGAGGTGCACAAGACGCTTTCCCTTTCCTACCCCAATTCCAGTGTGCGCGCCAGAGGGCGGGACAGAGGAAGTTCCTGGCCCTGCCGAGGAGACAAAGGTGGCGGGGCCGGGCGCCGCTGCCCGGGTTCCCGCCTGCCCACCACGTCCGCTCGCGCCCTGTCTCCTTGGCTTCTCCCACAGTTTCTAGCGCTGCTTGGGGAATTGCATAGTCGGGTCCCCTTGAAAAGTACTGGAGGTGCGCCTGCCTGATTGCTGGTAGAGATTTCTTTTGCTTTCTACTCTCGGGACTCAGTTTCCCTCATCTCTTCTGAGTCTAGCCTTCAGCTGGGACTGCTGTTTATGTGGAAAAGCCGTCTTTCCCCCGAGGTACTGGAGGTGGCATTGGTGTTAAACGTACTGCTTCCTGTAGTCATTGCTCTGGATTAAGATTGTTCTGCTAAGGGTTGGCCTCTTTGGTGGCTTGCATTCTGTGGGGGTGAAACATTGTTTCTGTCCTTTTCTGTTTAGTGCTTTTCATTCCTTCTCACAACGCGGCCCCCACTGCCATGTGACTAAGTGCTATGGGGTCAAGAGGAGGAGAGGGAAGGCTTTATTGAAGAAGTGATGGTTTTCATACTGGACTTTGAAGAATGACTTTTTTCCTTTCCATTCTTCATGTTCCAGCTTTCTTATTTTTCTCTCTCCTTTCTCTTTGCCAGCCCCTAACTGTGAGTAAGTTTTGACCCGAGAGATTCAATTAGTGTTAACTCAAGGGAACTATATGCTTGTCAGTTGCTTTGGATACGTTGTTTCTAAACGTCAGAGTAACTGGGAAAGATAGGGAATGTTATCTCTTTTCACAGTGGAGAGACTGGGCGGGTAGGGCATGAAAGCCACAACGTGGTACAAGTCAGGGCCCAGTTTTGGACACTCCTCCTTTGGCTCAAAGCTCGCGCTTTTAAGAATATTTATTTATTTTTTTGAGACAGAGTCTCAGTTTGTGGCCCTCGGTAGAGTGCCATAGCGTCACAGCTCACAGCAACCTCCAACTCTTGGGCTAGGGCGATTCTCTTGCCTTAGTCTCCTGAGTAGCTGGGACTACAGGCGCCCGCCACAACACCCGACTATTTTTTTGGTTGCATTTTGGCTGGGGCTGGATTTGAACCCGCCACCCTCCGTACATGGGGCCGGCGCCCTGTCCACTGGGCTACAGGCGCCGCCCAAACTTTGCCTTTTTCTAGGGAAGTAAGTGAAATGGTTCAACCTAGGCTAAGGCTAAGGCGAAGGCTAAGTCTCTAGAGGGGCAGTTATTTTTGTGGGTGGCTGGATGTTGTTGCGAGCTCTGTAAGTAACACCAGGAGCTAGTCAGCAGGGCCTGGCCCAGGGGGAGTGCATTGCATTGCCTTCTATTTGCCTGCCTTGCTTGAAGTGTGAAATCCTTGATTCCTTCCAGTTGGTCTTAATCTCTCTCTCTCTCACTCCCACCCCTTTTTTTTTTTTTTTTTTTGTCTTTTATGCCTTGGACATCTTTGGAGTCTGGGGAAGTCAGTGTTCGATGAGGCCTTAAAAAAATAGGTTCATAAATGATATTTAAACAAAATTATCAAAATAGTATTAAAAATTATGGTGGGTATGGTCTGTTCTTTATTAATGCATTTCGCAACAAAATTCAGTGTTATAGCAAATAATTCTTTTTTAAAATTCTTATAATTTAAATTTGTGATTCTCATACAAATGATAATTTTGCAGTGTCTGCAGCAACTGTGCTGTGATATTAAAGTATCTGTGATTTTACTGGCGACGGAGTCACCAGAACTGGTCTTACTATGGTTTGTTGTCCACGTTTATAATCCAAATCCAATGAAATGCTAATTTTTCAGCTACAGGATTGTGAAAATAAAGATGAATGAGAAAAAAAAAGTATGATCTCATGGCTCCCTCAGTTCTATCTCTGGTTACCTTGGGAGTGGAGGGCTGGGTATCCTTGCTTACAACTGTGCTAGGATTGTGGTGGTTATTTTTCTTCTAAGTTCTTGCTGGCTACCCTAGCGCATTACCCATAGCAGTTTCCTTCTTCAGTTAATTGTCTCCTTTTGCTCAGATTCACGGTCATTGCTGATGATAAAAGCTTTTGAGAGGGAATTGTTGGATTGTTTATACTAGACCTGCTCTGCTCCTTCTGTGGGTAACCCTGCTGGACAATGTTCCCGGAATTGTGTGTGCCATAGTGCACATCAGCCTTTTTTTTTTCTTTTTGGTGGATGGAAATGAACCTTAGTGATGTATGGTATTACTAGTGTCAGGAAAGACAAAGGAATTATCACTACATATCCCACAGACATTTAAAAGATCTTAAAATCTTGCTTTGACAATTTTGTGATGAAACATTTGGAATTCAGATGAAATGGATAAAGTTTTCAAATAAAATATCTCACTTGAGCCATGAGAACTAGAAAATCTGAATAGTCCTATATCTTAGGTTATTAGGTGTGAAATGTCCAGTTTCCTTAAATATAAAGTTTGACATCTGTGACATTTCATTTTGACACTTGTATTTTTTTGTTGTTGAAGGTAGATTCTCATTCTTTCAAATTCACATTTTGGCTTGTGATTATCTTTCAAAAAAATTTTTAGAGCAGTTTTTGTGAAACCATGGATAAGTAAAAAATTCATGTTACTTTCAAATATGAATTCTGTTTTGGAACCAATGCAGTAGAGTTAGTTTGAAATACGTATCAACAAAGTGTTTGGCAAAGATGTGGCTAATGAACACCAGTACCTCAGTGGTTTGAGAGATTCCATTCTGGTGGTTTTACTCTTGAAAATGAGTTGCCGGGGCAACCTGAGACCATTTGGATAAGGATGAGCTGAAAGCTGTCATGCAAGGGAGTCTGTCTCAACCAATGTGTGAAAGAGCAAAGTTTAATGTTACTGTTACAATGATATTGGACCATATGAAACAAATCAGAGAGGTCAAGAAGCCAGCTGGATGGGTTCCACATGAATTAATGAGCATTAAATGAGCGTCAGCTTGGTTTCTTTGCTGTCACTACATAAAGGTTAACCATTGCTACACTGTTATGTGTGATGAAAGATGGATTCTTTTTGACAATCACAAGCATTTGGCACAGGGGTTAGATAAAGATGAAGTGCCAAAACACCATTCAAAACCAAATATTCATCAATAAAAGCTAATGGTATCTATTTGGTGGTCCAGCACTGGTGTTATCCACTACAGCTTCATGGAACTGGATTGATTGATTACAGCTGATGTCTACTTCAACCAATTGGATGACATGACGAGGATGCTTGTGATTAAGCCCTGAGATTGGTCAATAGAGATAGGCCAATCCTCTTGCAAGACAATGCTGCTCACACCACAGCAGCTAGGTTTGGAAACTATGTCATCTATCATATTCACCAGACCTTGCACCAACTGACTACCAATTCTACCAGGCGTTAGGCCACTTCTTATAAGGAAAAATACTCGTTCTCAACAGGCAGTGGAAAATGCCTTTCACAAGTTCTTTTCTTACCACGCTTCTTCACTGCTGGCGTAAATAAACTATTATTAAGATGGCAGAACTGTGTCAATAGTTTAGGCACATGCTTTAATTGTAGTGCTTTTTGTTTCAGATGTAATAAACTAAATTTTTTGAAATTGGGCATTTCAGATTTAATAACGTAAATATTAAGAAAATTACATTGTGGTTAAAAATCCTTTCATAGAAAACTTTTGGGGTCTAAATGGCTTCACTAGTGAAATTTTCCAAAAATCAAAAAAAATGAAAAAGTTGCTTTTAATGAGGCCAAGTGTAATCTTGTTATTAGAGTTTAATAATGCCATTACAATGAAAGTATAAGCCACATGCTAACACAGAAATCCTAAGAACACAGTATTGGTAAATTTAGAAATCTATTAAAAGGATAATCATGACCAAGTTGGATTCATTTCAAGAATGTCAACTTTGGCTGACATTAAAAAAAAATCAGTAATTATGATTTAACCCCATGCACAGAATAATTGATAAAGTTCAACATCCATTCCTGACAAAAACTCTTTGCAAGCTAAAACATTGAGAGAAATTAAAGATTTAAAACAATGGGGCAGCACCTATGGCTCATCAGAGTAGGGCGCTGGCCCCATATGTGGGAGATGGCGGGTTCAAACCCAGCCCTGGCCAAAAACTGCAAAAAAATAAAAATAAATAAATAAATAAAAGATTTAAGATAATGGTGGGTTATTATTCTGCCATTAAGTCTATAGATTTAGTGTAATCCCAATGAAAATTATAGCAGATTTTTTTTCAAAAACAGAAGTTGATAAGATGATTCTAAAATTCATTTTGAAATTCTAAACAATAAATGAACAAAGTTGAAGGACTTAAGCTACTAGATTGATACATGGTTATGGCAGTGTGATATTGGCTCAAGGCTAGATAGACCATGGAACTGAGTAAAGATTCCATGAATAGGCTTATACACATGCAGTCTTTTGGTGTATGACAGAGGTGAACAGTGCATCAATTGACTATCCATATGAACAAAATGAATCTTGAATCTCATATCAAAAATTAGTAAAGATAAATCATACATCTATATGTAAAAGTAAAGCTTTTTTGGATGAAAGCAAAGCAAAGAAGCTTTATGGCCTAGAGACAAAAGTTTATTAAATAGGACACAAAAAGTACTAATTATAAAGGAAAATATCTGCAAGAACTCTTCATCCAAAGATTTCATAAAGTTTAGGAAGCTACAGAATGGATGAGGTTATCTGTAATATGTGTATCCAAATAGAAAACTCATGTAGAAAGAACTTCTATAAATCAGGAAAAGATGGGGGAGAGTTCAGTAGAAAAAAAAGGGCAAGTGTCACCTCATAAACAAGGGTCTCTGAATTCTCAGTAGACATGTGAAAAGGTGAACAGCCTCATCAGTAATTAGGAGAATGTAAATGAATCAAGGCTGCAGTGGGAGGCCAGGCACAGGGGCTCACACTTGGATCCTAGCACTTTCGGAGACCAAGGTAGGAGAATTGCTTGAAGCTAGGAGTTCAAGACCAGCCTGAGCAAAATAGGGAGACCTCCATCTCTACAAAAAATAGAGAAAGTAGCCGGGCATGTTGGCACCAGCCTCTCATCTCAGCTACTTGCAAGGCTGAAGCAGGTGGATCACTTGAGCTCAGGAGTTCAAGGTTGTAGTCAGCTTGGTTCATACCACTGCAATCTACAGAGCAAGATTTTGTCTGGGGTGAGTGGAAAAAAACAATGAGATATCACTATATGATCACCATAGTGATGAAAATTAAAGACTGTCAGTACTAAGTACTAGTTAGGATATGGATAAACTGGAACTCTCACATGTTGCTGATGAATATGAAAATTAGTATAAATTGCTTTGGAAATTTATTTTGTGGTATTATTTATTGAAGCTGGACATACATATCCCCTATGACTCAACTATTCCATTCTGACATATTCAGTTATAAGGCACACATATGTGCACCAAAAAACATATAAAAGAATATTTCAAGCAGTATTATTCATAATAGCTCCTGGCTGGAAACAACTCCCGTGTTCATTAATAGTAGAATGGATAAATGGCATACATTGTTTATACAATGAAATATTCTAACATGAATGAACAAATTGTTGCCTCACAACAACATGGATGAGTCTCACAAAAGGCTGAGAAAAAGAAGGTCAACATAAGAGAATAAGAGCCATGTGATTATGTTTATATAGAGTTTAGAACCAGGCAAGACTGAGCCACAGGAAGCAGAAGTCCAACTGATCGCTACCTGTGAGGATGTTAGTGAGTAGGAAAGGGCCAGGGGGCCTCTGAGGCATTCAGTTTTTTAAAATCTCAGTAGTAATTGGGTGAGTCCATTTCTTGAAAGTCTTAACACTTTTTTCCTCATTTAAGTATAGTCATATTTTAATAGCAAGCTTACTTCACATATTATTAAAAATTTAGTTCATTCAAATGCTTCTAATCTGGGGCATGTGAGCTGTGACGAGCGTGATTCTTGCTGACTAAAAAGGTTTTCAATAGTTGAAGAATTTTCAGGGGAAAGAACGCAATATCACATCAGGAGCTTTTTAAAATTAGGAACTTGCAAAATCGACTCCTTTTTGCCAGTTTTTAACAACAGAGATTTGGCTTCTGGCAAGTTTATGTAAAAAGACTTAGAGTTACGTTTGGTGCTAAGATTGATGTCAGTGTGAGGTAGAAGCCAAGGAAAGGCTAAGGGAGTACTCCGTATACAATTTTGTTTTCAGATTTAATTTTCCTTCAATTTAAGTTTTTAAAATTTATGACAACTTGGTTAAAATTTCTATTTTATATCAGTTCTTTTTGTTTAGTACTTTGTTCTCATGAGGCCATGAAGTAACTGCGGGTAGGGATGGTATATTAGTTTCCTATTACCTCTGTAACAAATTACCACAAATTGAGTGGCTTAAAACAGCCCATATTTATTATCTAGCAGTTCTGGAGGTCAGAAGTCCAGGGCTCACTTGTCCTGGAGGTTCTAGGGAAGAATCTTTTTACTGTTGTCTTTTCTGGCTTCCAGATGTCTACTGTGTTTCTTTGTCTGTGGTCCCTTCTTCCATCTTCAAAACACCTCCTTCCAACCTCTGCTTCCATCGTCAGATCACATCTTCCTGCTGCTATCAGGAACTTTGTGATTATCTCTCCATTGGAGATCTTTAAGCACATCTGCAATGTTTCTTTTGCCACGTAAGGCAACATACTCGCAGGTTCTATGGATTAGGACATAGACATTTCTAGGGGAGCCACTCCTGGGGAATCCCACAGATGGGATCTTTCTATTTTTATCTTCACAAATAGCACAGTTCCTGGTTCTCAGTTGGAGTTCGTTGATATTTTTTTACATGAAAAAAAAAAAGGGCTTATGATTTCATTATCTGAATTATAGTTTCTGAAAGAAGAGAAGTGATGGCCTTGCCCTTCTCTCTGTGCCACATCTGGAATTTGGGGTTCAGTTCTAGATATTTATACCATAAAGGGACAACTCCCAAAAATTCTGATTTGGGAACATTTTTAAAATTATGTATGGGGGTGAGAATAACTTTTGTGACATTCTGTATAGAACAGATACACCGTGAAATGTATTTTGTAAACTAACTTTTTAGATTTTGTTCATTAATGACTACAACATCCCTAGTGTGTTAAATGGTGTCTCTACAACCTTTTTCAAATGACAGAAAGGAAAAAGATCAAAAAACAGGTCATTGAAGAAATGGTCAAAGGGATAATAGATGTTAGAGATCAGATCTGAAAGAGGGGTTGGATGGAAAGAATAGCATTAATTATTTTTAAATATTTGATGAAATACTATTGGAAACAATAAGTCTTTTAGTATTCATAATAAAAGCAATAACATTGAAAGCAAGAATAAGCATTTCAGAGTTTACTATACCCCAGGCACTGTTTTATGATTTTATAAATTCATATAATCCTTTCTGAAGATTGCTATTATCCTATTTTACAAATAAGGAAATTGAGGCACAGAGAGGTTATTCAATTTGTGCTAGGTCACGCAGCTAGGAAGTGGTAAAGTTGGGATTCAAACTGGCTTTCTGACTCCAGAGGAATCTTCTAAACTGTATCACATTATCTTGCCTCCAAACCTTAAGTTCCAGAAGGTAAAATAGAACTAATGGCAGGAGACTTCTTTTTAGAAAAAGAAGGGCTGATTTCAACTCAGTTTGAGTAAAAACATGTTAACAATCAGAAGTGGTTAGAAACAGTGTTTCTTTCCCTTGTAGTACTGTTGGAAATGATTAAGTAGGTTATTGCAAAAGGAATTCCCAAACTGGCTGGAGATTAAAACAGAAAGTCCCCTGTAATTTTGAAATTCTGATTTGGGAACATAATTTTAAAAATTATATATATGTGTATGGGGAGAGAACAACTTTTGTGACATTTTGTGTAATAAATATCCACTGTGAAATGTATTTTGTAAACTGATTTTCCAGATTTTATTCATTAGTAACTATAGTATCCCTAGTGGGTTAGATTGTGTCCCCATAACCTTTTTCAAGTGCCTGTGCTGTTCCTCCCATAAAGAGGGGATCTATTTCTCCTCCTCCTTGAATCTGGACTGCTCTTTTTTTTTTTTTTTTTTTTTTTTTAGAGAGACAGTCTCACTTTATTGCCCTTGGTAGAGTGTTGTGGCATCACAGCTCTCAGCAACCTCTAGCTCTTGGGCTTAGGTGATTCTCTTGCCTAAGCCTCCTGAGTAGCTGGGACTACAGGTGCCTGCCACAATGCCTGGCTACTTTTTTGTTGCAGTTTGGCTGGGGCTGGGTTTGAACCTGCCACCCTCAGTATATGGGGCTGGCGCCCTACCCACTAAGCCACAGGCGCTGCCCTGGGCTGCTCTTTTGACTTGCTTTGATCGATAAAATGTTCTGTGAACTCTGGAGCCTGATCCTTAAGAGACTTTGTGACTCGTGCCTTTGTTCTTTCAAAACTCTGAATCCCCCATATTTTGAAAAAGCCAGGTCTAGCCTGCATGGTGGAGCTTACATGGAGGAGGAGCCAGGCACCTCATATGAGTGACTGTCAGCTACCAGACTTGAGCATGAGGTCTCTGGGGCCCCTCCAGCTCCATCAGGCCGTGGGTGATAGCAGTCACGGAGAGAGACTTCAGGGTGGACAGCTGCTGAACTCTCCAGACTGCCATCCCACAGAGTCTTGAGAGAGAGTAAATCTTGGTTATTCTAACGTCACTACGTGTTGGGATCGTTTATGATGCACGGGTACATAACTGATACCTATTATTTTGGCACAGATTTGGAAATAGTATGTCTATTAAGATATTCTGTAATTTGATTTTTCTCCCAGTGCAGTAAACCTCTTCCAATCTAACCATCCTGTGTTGGTGAGCCTTTCTGGGTTTCCACTTGATATCATGTGGGTAGAAGAATAAGAATGTCACTCAGTGGGGTTGGAGAGAACTGTGATGGGGGAGCACAAAATGAGCCTGGACGTGGTTTTCCTGGGGAAAATTGTGTGATTTATATCCTGCAAAATAGGCTTCTGTTCTATCAAATTGGACCCTGGAAAAGAGAAAGTCTCATACCGCTTTTTCCAAATAAGCTAGAGTATTGGACCACTATTTCATTTTCTTCAAAGCTATTGTCATTTCAGTGGGCATAAGCTGCTTTCACTTTTAGTACTTTGCGGTTTCCAGAGTGCTCATTTCTCCCTGCATTTAGAACTGTTCCAGTTTTACTCAACCCTTGCCTACGTGTAACTGCTGACTTTCCCCTCTTATTTACAAGGTAAATTAGTTTGGTTTAGTTTGCCTTCTTTAGTAAATCTTTTTTTTTTTTTTTGTTTTTTGCCCTTTACTGCCCTCCGTAGAGTGCTGTGGCGTCACAAGGCTCACAGCAACCTCCAGCTGCAGGTGCCTGCCACAATGCCCGGCTATTTTTTTGTTGCAGTTTGGCCAGGGCTGGGCTTGAATCTGCCACCCTGGGTATATGGGGCTGGCGCCTACTCACTGAGCCACAGGTGCCGCCCTTCTTTAGTAAATCTTTAAGCGATATACATAAGTTAGAGGTTTTGAGTGTATTTTGATCACGTTTAGATGATTTTCAAATTTTCTTAGGAAGTGTCTAAAATTATACATAATATTAAAAAATTCACTGTGTGTGGTGGCTCATGCCTGTAATCCTAGTACTCTGGGAGGCCGAGGTGGGTGGATTGCTGGAGTTCACCAGTTTGAGACCAGCCTGAGAAAGAGCGAGATCCCATCTCTAAAATGATAGCCAGGCATTGCGGTGGGAGCCTGTAGTTTCAGCTACTTGGGAGGCTAAGGCAAGAGAATTGCTTGAGCCCAAGAGTTTGAGGTTCCTCTGAGCTATTTCATCATAGCATTCTACCAAGACTCTTTCTCAAAAAAAAAAAAAAAATTTTTTTTTTACATGTACAAAGCTTATACTACATATTACCTTTTAGCTTTTCTGATAGATTGATTTAGGGAGAAAAATGAATGTAGCACACTTTGTAAGAATAGTGAGATGGCCGAGGAAAGGCTCTGGAGTTGGGCTTGGTGGATATGAATCTAAGGTTTGCTGCTTACCAGCTGGGGCAATTTCTTAACCTTTCTGAGTCTTGGCTTCCTCTTGTGTTAAATGAAGTTACCAGAAGTACCAACCTCAAAGGGCTGTTATGAAGAATACATGATATAATACTTGTGTTTTTCTAGCATAGTAATCTGTGAATTGTGTTCATTATAGTACAGCTCTTATTAAATGATAAGAAAGCTGAATAGAGGGAAACTTTAGTTTAGGACATGGAGCAATTACATGGTGATGGTGCTACTGAAGGGTTGTTAGCTTAAGGATCAGAGCTGCCTTCTTAAAGTCCTCTGGTGCATGTGAGTATTTGGTTATAGCCCATTTAATGTTGGATGTCAAAATGTAGGAGCAGAAAAAAATTTAAATTGGAAGTGTTGGAATCTATTAGTTGCCTGCTTCAGAATTAATTGATAAAGTTCTTTTGAAATGATGTTGGGAATTGTTGGGGAAAAAGCATCTTACAGTAGTTACGTTGATATGCACATTTCAGGCTTTGGCACCAGGAGTTACACTTTCCTTCCAAGGTTAAGGAACAAGATTTCTGTCTGTAAGAGAGCTGGAGCTGGGAATGTCAGTTCTAATTTTTGCTCCATTGCTGGCTGCTCTGTGTCTTTGGGCAGGTCACTGTTTTTTTTTTTTTTTTTTTTTTTTTTTTTTTTTTTTTAAATTTTTAATTTTTTGCCCTCGGTGGTGTGGTGTTGAATTTTTAATAAAACATTGCAACCACAAACTGT
>CAUYPK010004272.1:0-10253 GCA_963574355.1 Loris lydekkerianus | reverse complement strand
CAAGTGATCCTCTTGCCTCTGCCTCTTGAGTAGCTGGGGCTACAGGTACCCAGCTAGTTTTTTTCTATTTTTAGTAGAAAAAGGGTCTCACTCTTGCTCAGGTTGGTCTCAAACTCCTGAGCTCAGGCCATCCACCTGCCTTGGCTTCCCAGAGTGCTAGGATGACAGGTATGTAATCCACACCCTGTCTATTTGAATATTTAGATACTAAAATTTACTTAAGGCCAGGCACAGTGGTTCACTATCCTACTACTCTACCGCTGCCCCACCACGGAATTTCTGATTGAGTGGGTCTAGGGGAGATCTGAGAATTTGCATTTCTAAGAAATTTCCAGACGATGCTGGTCCAGGGACCAACCACTTTGAGAATAACTGTATTACTACTCTTAACCTCCCTCACCTTTAGTTTTCTCCTAGATAAAAAGGGCATAGCAATAGTAATGTTGGCAGGGCACAGTGGCTCACGCCTATAATCCTAAAAACTTATTTCCTCTCAACTTCCCAGGGAGAAATAGTTTAGAGTCAGATTAACTGAATTAACCTACATATGGCCTAGGTATACAGTAGGCTATGCCATCTGGCTTTGTGTAAGTACAGTCTGTGATGTTTGCATAGAGTGAAATCACCTAAGGGCAGTTGTTAGAATGTATCCCCTATGTTAGCTATTACTGTCACTCTCATTGTTCTTATTATCCTGCTTATTAAACAGGTATTGATTTTGTATCTATTAGACATTGCTAGCCTAATTGTTATTGATTTGGACTTGGTTCAGTGCAAGCAAAAATAACTTTAAAAAACCTTAGCTGGGGCACACCTGTGGCTCAGTGGGTAGGGCACTGGCCCCATATGCCGAGGGTGGTGGGTTCAAACCCGGTTCCGGCCAAACTGCAACAAAAAAATAGCCAGGCATTGTGGCAGGGGCCTGTAGTCCACCTACTCGGGAGGCTGAGGCAAGAGAATCGCCTAAGCCCAAGAGCTGGAGGTTGCTGTGAGCTGTGACGCTACCGCACTCCGAGGGCGACAAAGTGAGACTCTGTCTCTAAAAAAAAAAAAATAATAATACTAAGAATAGGTTATGCCTAGTAGCCCTCAAATACTATTTTTTCCACTTTAATTCTTGCAAGGAAAGGATGACGTTCCTTTTCAGCCTGGAAAATTCTGTCTCGTTTAAATAAATTGCTCAAGATCACGCAATTTGTAATTGACCAAATCAGGACTCCAACTAGGGTCAGCGGGACTGTATCCCACGCACTGCCTCCCAATGTGTTCCCACTTCCCTGCTCACTCCACCCTGGAGAGTTGCGAAGTCTATTTCCGCACGCCCAGCAGTCTACTTCTACGCAGGTGTCAGTCGGGTGCCGTCAAAGCCAGAGTTACAGGCCGGGGGTGCAGCGTCTCACCGCAGTCTGTAGCTCAGGCTTCTGAATCACAAGTGACAATTGAGGCGGGGCGCGGGGCTCTCGCCTGGAATCCTAGAACTCGCTCAGACAGGCCAAGGCGGTGGACTGGTTTCGGGACACTCGGCAGCTGCTCTGCCATTTCGCTCCGCCTCCGTGTTCCAGCCTGTAAACTAACCCTAACGCCCCAAGGGGAGAATCCGGTGACTTAGATGGCTGGGACCGCAGAGCCACAGACCCCTGGACCCAAGTGCAAGTTACCTTCCCTCCGATCAAATTGGTCCCGTCTTCGGGGCCTCCTACCTGAGGGCGGTCGCAATCGGAGCCGACAGCCGTCTGAGTGCCGCGGTGGCGCGATGGGTTCGCCCCGGCGAGGAGCCCGCGGACGCGGAGAAAGGGAACGTCCGTGGAGGACTTGGAGGCCCCGAGGGCGGACAGCCGAGTCCTCGGAGCAGGCGCGGGTCCCTTTCTCAGCCGTCCGCGCGCCCCCAATTCTAGGCTGCCACCGTTTGTCACCCAGCCAGCCCCTCCCCCAGCAGCGCTGGCCCCAGCCGCAGCTGGCAGCGGCCCTGAAAACTCGGGAGTCTGGCGGCCTGGGCCGCTAGATGGCAGAAAGGCAACTGGTGGCCCAGGCGGTGACAGGCGCAGCCCGGATTGGTACAACCTGGTGGAGAGAGCAGAAGGGACGGACGGAGGGCGGGCGGGGCGGGTAAGGAGAGGCAAGGATGCCGTTCCAGTCTCTCGGTACTCTGCGCCGGTTCTTGGAGTTTGGTCTCCTTCAAAGTCCAAGACTGATACTGGGGGACGATCAGGCCTTAAAAGTCGTTTACGTGGAGTCCTGGGTGTTATCACTGTTGTTCGGTGAGCGAGCCGGGAGCTCAGGTCCTGGAAGGTCCTTGGGGTCGTGCGTCGTCGCGTGTCTACCTAGCGCGCCCCCTCGCCGGGGGTGGGGGCTGGTACGGTGCCCCTCGAGTCCAGCCCAGGATGACCGATCCAGAGCCCCTTTCCTTGATGACTTAAACCTCACTTCTCCCATATCTGTCCCTTCCTGCTGGGCCTGACCCGTTCCTGTCCTAGCAGCTTTTCCCAGGAGAGAATGGGAAAATGCTGGCGGCCTTCCAAAAGTTTTTCCGAGTCTTACCAGTGATTGGAACGGCCTCAAGACGCGGAGTCCGGATTCTTATTTACGGATGTCCATTTTCGCAGATTGTTGTGTGATGCTCCTGATCGGAACCGTGTCTTTCCAGCTTAGAATCCGCGGAAATTGAGGTGAGCCGTTTTGGGGGCTCAGGTAGGCGGATTTCGCTCCCCCTATCTTTTAGAGTCACTCCAGTTCCTTCATCCAAAGGCCTGACACAGCTGGGAAGACAGTTACGGGGTGTGCAAAAAAATAAAAACCGAGATGCAGCTGGGGAGGGAGAGTGCGACCAGGCCCGAAGGTGGAAAATCTGTCGTGTTTGTGCACTCCAGGTTTAGAAGTCCCCTGGGCGTCTCTAGGGCAGCTCTAGGGGACCGTCTTCCACTGGGACCGCCCCCATCACTTAGATACAGGGCAGCGGATCTGCGGTCCCCACAAACCGGCAGAATCAGCATCATCTGGGAACTTGTTAAAAATGCAAACTCACAAAATTACTAGTAGTTAAATAATACCGAGTGGTTACAAAGAAAGAAACAATCCCCAATGGTCCAGTAGTGAAAAGAAAAACGTGCCACCCCACACCCACAGGATCGGAAAGGGGGGGGGGTACAGCAAGCTGGGTTTTAACAAGCCCCCCAGGTGATTTCACTGTGGTGGGGTCTTCGCCACAAACCCTGTACTTGACCAGTTGCTTTCTTTTTAGCCAGAGCATGGGCCAGGAGGCTGCAAAGTTGTGCGGGGTCCTGCAGGAGCTCAGGTTAAAGCTGGGACCTGCTGGGATCTCAGGACCGGGATGGCGTTGTTTGCAGGAGGACTGCTGGATTGGCCATCAGGAGTCCACAGTTCTGTTTGTGACATGAAGAGTGGGGATGAAGACAGGGTGTGGGATCAAGTGTTCTTAATTCTGTATTGGTTTAAGTTATTGCAAGCTCCAGCTTTTAAATGAAGTACCAGTGATTTTATAATAAATAATTTACATTGGTTTTTGTGTTGAATGTTCCTTTCCAGGTAAGAAGAGGAAGAGAAAAAACATTTTTGGGGTTGGGTTTTGTGACTCATACCTGCCATCCCAGCACTTTGGGAGGCCGAGGAGGAAGAATCAGGTGAACCACATGTTCGAGACCAGCCTATGCAACATAGGTGACCTTTGTTTCTAAAAAAAAAAAAAAGTTAATAAATTTTTTTGAGACAAAGCCTCACTCTGTTGACCAGGCTAGAGTGCCATGGCACCAGCCTAGCTCACAGCAATCTCAAACTCCTGGGTGCAAAAGATTCTTTTCTGGCATATGGGGCCAGCGCCCTACCCCTTTGAACCACAGGCACCGCCCAACATCTGGCTAATTTTTAAGGTTTTCCAAGTGTGGTGGCTCACACCTGTTACCTAGTACTCTGGAAGGCCAATGCAGGAGGATTGCTTGAGCTTGAAGATCATAGCATACAGTTAGCTATGATCTTGCCATGGCACTCAGGTCTGGGTCACAGAGCAAGCTATGTCTCTTAAAAATACAGTTTTGGGGGCAGGGTGTGGCGGCTCATGCCTGTAATCACAGCGCTCTGGAAGGCTGAGGTGGGTAGACTGCCTGAGCTCATGGTTTGAGACCAGCTTGAGCCAGAGCAAGATCTTGTCTCTAAAAATAGCCAGGCTTTGTGGCTGGGCTTGTAGTCCCAGCTACTTAGGAGGCTGAGGCAAGAGAATTGCTTGAGCCCAAAGAGTTTGAGGTTACTGTGAGCTGTGACACCATGGCACTATTTTTGAGTGAAAAGAAAAAGTGAAACTCTGTCTCCAAAAAAATAAATAAAAATAAATAAATAATAAAAGATATGTCTTTCCTCTTCCTGTATGAAATAGTGTTTCTTCTCACCTATTTATTTACTCTGTTACATTGGCACAGACTTGTATGTGAAGTTCTTTAGGGTGTGATCCAGTACTATTATTTATTGTTCAGGTTCTTCCAGCTTTGGCCATTTCTTTCAGCTTAGGAATTCCTTCAGATTGGCTCCTGTGTCCTTTCAATCTGTATCCATTTCTTCTTTGTTTTTTGAATACATCTCACTTTTATGTGCTACAAGATGCCAAAATATCCAACTCTATATATGCATATTTCATATATGCACTCATGTACTTTAATCTGTGACAAGATATTTCATACATTTATATATTTTTATACAAGATATGAAATTATTTTATCTTAAAGATTATTCCTTTTTTTTTTTGAGACAGAGGCTCAAGCTGTCGCCATTATGCCATTAAAAATGCTAAATGGTACAACATGAGTTACCTGGTCAAGAAAAATAAAAATTAAAAAAAGCAAAGTAAAAATGTTGAATATTATGAGAGTATATTACTGATTTTAGTATGGGCATTTAGGTAACTTCTAACTTTTTGCTATTATAAGCAGTGCATGTGAGAGGACATTTGTAGAATGCATTTCTTGCAAAAAAAAATTTTTTTTTTGAGACAGACTCTTATTTTGTTGTCCTAGGTAGAGTGCCATGGCATCATAGCTCATAGCAACTTCAAACTCCTGGGCTCAAGTGATTCTCTTGCCTCAGCCTTCCACAACTTCCAGCTATTTTTAGATACGCAGTCTCACTCTTGTTTAGGTTGTTCTTAAACTGAACTCCTGAGCTCAGGCAATCCACCTGCCTCAGCTTCCCAAAGTGCTGGGTCCAGGGTTTTGTTTTTTTGATACTTGGTCCTTCTAAGAAATGAGATATTTTTAAACTTTTATAACAGGCCAGAGATGGTGGCTTATACCTGTAATCCTAGTACTCTGGGAGTCCTAGGTGGAGAATTCCTTGAGCTCAGGAGTTTGAGACCAGCCTGAGCAAAAGCAAGACCCCATTTGTGCTAAAACTGAAAAATTAACTGGGTATGTGGCAGTTAACTGTAGTCCTAGCTACTTGGAAGGCTCACAGGAGCCCAGGAGTTTGAGGTTGTGAGCTGAGGCCATTGGAACTTTAGCCTGGGCAGCAACAGAGTAAGACTGTGTCTCAAAAAAAAGAAAAAAAAAAAAACAAAATGAAAAACTTTTATAGCAAAATATACGTAAGTGGGAAAGTGAACAAAACACAAAGCTATAGCTCAATAATTAGCACAACACAACCACCTATGTCACAGCATCTAGGTTGAAAAGAGACCACTGTCAGACACCTCAGATGGTTCCTTTATAAGCACTTTTTAGTCTCTTTCTCCCCTCCTTAATAGGTTTTTTTTTTTTTTTTTTTTTTTTTTTGAGACAGAGCCTTAAGCTGTCGCCCTGGGTAGAGTGCTGTTGCATCACAGCTCACAGCAACCTTCAACTCCTGGGCTCAAGTGATTCTCCTGCCTCCACCTCCCAAGTAGCTGGGATTACAGGCGCATGCCACAACACCCAGCTATTTTTTGGTTGCAGCTGTCATTGTTGTTTGGTGGGCCTGGGCTAGATTCAAACCTGCCAGCTCAGGTGTATGTGGCTGGCGCCTTAGCTGCTTGAGCCATAGGCGCTAAGCCCTTAATAAGTTGGGATTTTTTTGTGTGTTTGTGTGTATGAATTTATTCTTCCTGTCCTACTGAAATTTTGTGTCCTCTGTCCAATTATCTCTGAACCCACCCAGTATTTTACTCTTCTGCAAAAATTTTTTTCTCTATTCCCTTTTCTGTTTCTTTTTTTTTTTTTTGGGGGGGGGGAAACAGAGTCTCACTCTGTTGCCCCAGGCTAGAGCACAACTTCTGGGCTCAGCAGTCCTCCTGCCTCAGTCTCCTGAGTAGCTGGGACTACATGCACCCACCACAATGCCTGGCAATTTTTTGGTTGCAGTTGTCCTTGTTGTTTGACAGGCCCTGGGTTGGATTTGAACCCACCAGCTCTGGTGTATGTAGCTGGCGCCCTAGCCGCTGAGCTATAGGCCCCAAGCCCTAAACTTGCTTTTATGTAACAGAATGTCTACTTAACTTTAGAACATCTAGGATAGCATATTAAAGGTAGATACACATTGTACACACAATTCTCAGAATCCTGTTTAATTCCAAAAAGATCCGGGCACATGTTTTCTAGAATGTTTTCAGAATCATTAAAATAGTGACAAATTGGAGCATATGTAAGTGTCTTTTAATGGATATATGGATAGGTGATTTATAAAAATGAGGTAGGGCTAAATACACTAACCATCAAATTGCACACAGCAACCTCAAACTCTTGGGCTCAAGCAATCCTCCTACCACCAGCGCATACCACCAAGCCTGGCTATTTTTTTCTATTTTTAGTAGGGTCTGACTCCTGGGCTCAAGAGATTCTGCTGCTGGGCCTCCCAGAGCTGAGCTAGCACTATAGGAACGAGCCAGGATCCATTCAGCAAAGTTTCATGGAGCATATTTTATGTGCAAAGCGGATCGAAGTGCAGGGGATAGGGTGGGAGACGGAGTCCCTGTGTTTATATTCTAGCAGTGGTAATGGGAAACACTGTGTTGTTAATTAATTATGCAAAATCAACGAGTACAATACAAAGTTGACTGAGGGAGAATGGAATGTGAAGAAAAAGAAAGGAAAGAGGCTTGGCCCAGTAGCTCAGTGGCTAGGGTGTCAGCCTACACCAGGGCTGGTGGGTTCAGACCTCACCCGGCCTGCTAAACAACGACAACAACACATAGCTGGGCCTTGTGGCGGATGCTGTAATCCCAGCTGTGTGGGAGGCTGAGGCAAGAGAATCCCTTGAGCCCAAGAGTTTGAGATTGCTGTGAGCTGTGACACCTCAGTACTCTACCTACGGGGAAGGAAGGGAAGGAAGGAAAGGAAGGAAGGAAGGAAAGGAAGTTGTGATTTTAAATTGGGAACCCAGGGAAGGTCTCCCTGAGAATATGTCAGTAAGAGACCAGAGGTGAAATGCAAAGTAAAAAATGGAGCAAGCTACAAAGCCAGGAAGGAAGAGAGGCCAGTAAGTGCAAAAGAAGAGGGAGTGGGAGACAGAGAAATCGGGGAGGAGTCCAAGGCTTGGAACCTGAAAATCTAGAAGGATGGCATATCCTTGAAGTGGAGGAGACCTGGGAGGTAGCAAGCGGGTGGGCTGGGTGGTGGGGGGGGAGAGTTGAAGGGGTGCGTGAGGGCTCTTTCAAGGTTAAAGTGCGGCTTGATGGAATGGGGAGAAGAGGATGGGGTTAAAGATATCTGGGGGCGGGGGCAGGGCCTCATGCCTGTAATCCTAGCACTCTGGGAGGGCCAGCTGGTGGATCCCTTGAGCTCAGGAGTTGGAGACCAGCCTGAGCAAGAACAAGACCCCTGTCTATACAAAAATAGAAAAAGTAGCCAGGCGTTGTGGTGGGCGCCTGTAGTCCCAGCTACTCGGGAGGTTGACGCAAGACAATCGCTTAAGTCCAAGAGTTTGAAGTTGCTGTCAGCTGTGACGCCACTGCACTCTATGCTGCGCTCGGCGACAGAGTGCAGGAGCGACGCCGTCCAGCGCGGACCGTGCCGGCGACCCCCGCGCAGCCCCGGGAGGCCGAGCTGGCATCTCCCCGCTTTCGGGGACTTCATCTTGTGGAGTCCCTTCGCGCCCCCTCCCTCCATTTGAAATGAACCCTGTAAAGCGCACGCTTCCCTGAACAACACTCTTTTGGGTTTTGTTTTGTGTTTTAAATTTTCAGACTGTTCCCGAGAAGCTGAGGCAAGAGAATCACTTAAGCCCAAGATTTGAGGTTGCTGTGAGCTGTGACGCCATAGCACTCTGTCTTAAACAAACAAAAAAAAAGATAAAAATATAATAATTTATTTTCAGATTGTTATGAACTCGGTGGCCGGTCCAGAATCTGCCCACCCCCACTCCCGGGACCGCACCCGGAAGGGCCCAGGGTCTTTGTGGCGCCGCCTTCTCCCGAAGGAAGCGCGGCCCGGGGTTTGCTCTCCGACGCGCTGTTCCCGAGCGCTGTCGCCCCTTCCCCGAGGGCCGAACTCCCATACCCTCCCCCACCCCCAACCCCCCGCCACCTCGCACCTCTCCACACCCCACAACCCCCTCGTCCTCCCCGCGGCTGGCCCGGTGTCCCTCGCACTCTCAGCTACGCGGGGCAGCCTCGGGTTCCGCGCGTTGAGGTTCCTGGCTGTTTTCCTTACTAACACCCGGGGCCTCCCAGGCAGGTCACCGGAGGGCAGCCGGCCACGCGGGACCCTGGAACGGGGGTCAGCCTCTGCCCGGCAGCTCCTTGCAAGCGGGAGCTCAGCCCCACGCCGCCTCTCCACTCGTGCAGAAGCAGGTGACAGTGTACGTCTAACCTCGGGCATTTGCACAGTGCTGGGGAGGAGCTTAGTCTGCATGGAGAGCTCTAATAGCTGGAGGAATTCTTGCTTAAGGAATCGGAACTGTTCAGAGACCTGAGCCTGTCCTGCCACGTATCCCGCAGGGTCCTGGATAAAATCCACTTTCTTCCCTCCCCATACTCTCCAGCCCAGTGCCACTTGGTCCCTAGGAATGCCTGTGTTGCCCTCTACTAACACGGGATCTCAGGTTCTGTTGGCTAAAGTGGCGGCTTCTCCAGCATAGCTCAGCAGCTTGCAAAAGGGAATTTTTGCTAGGGGGTGGAAGGCCAGCCTTGCAGTCTAAGTTTGAGCCATCATTTTTAAGCCATGAAGACTGGATTTATTTCAACAAATCACTTAGAGAAAATCTAAATCAAATATTAAAGGCCATTTCTACTGCAGGACTAGGTAGCAGCAAGCCTCCTAGATGATTCCCTAGGACATATGGCCAATTAATTCCTGAGCTCCGATCCCCACCCCCACATCCCTACCCTACTTGGCATTTTCCAACAACGATTTTTTGAAAGGCGGAGCACCTAAAAGCATAGGTGTTGGTATTGTGCAAGAAGCAATGTCAGTGTGTCTCCCACGGTAATGTTGGCAACAGGGCTGGTGAGTATGCCAACTGGTTCAACCTCAGTGGAGCACCACTTGGCAGTACCTAAGGAGGAAGTCTTGGCAGCCCCCTCAAGCGATTCTCTTGCTTCAGCCTCCCAAGTAGTGGAAAATGTGCACAGCCTTTACCTAGCAATCTACATTTGTAATTTTATCCTATAGTTGTACTCCTGCTTGCAAGAAATAACAGGGGAAAGGATGTTTATTTCAATAGCATTACTGACACAATCAAAATTATGAAGAATAGGAAAATATGTTCTTTCTTTTTCTTTTTTTTGAGACAGCCTCAAGCTGTGGCCCTGGGTAGAGTGCCGTGACATCACAGCTCACAACAGCCTCCAACTCTTGGGCTTAAGCCATTTTCCTGCCTCTGCCTCCCAAGTAGCTGGGAATACAGGCGCCTGCCACAACGCCTGGCTATTTTTTTTTTTTTTTTTTTGATTGCAGCCGTCCTTGTTTGGCCTGCCGGGCTGGATTTGAACCCACCAGCTCAGGTATACGTGACTGGCACCTTAGCCACTTGAGCCACATGTGCCGAGCCAGAAAATATGTATTTCAAAAGCAATGAAAAAGAAGACAAAAGTTTTTATCCTCATGAAATTTATATTGTAGTGAGAGAAAATAAGTAAATTTGTAGTATCTCAAATGAAGTGCCAGATGGAACAATCCTCAAGATACATTAAGAAAAAAGATGGGGACTCGGATTAAAGATGGCAGCTGAGTAACAGCTTCCCTGTAACTGGGCCTGGCGAATCTGGGGAGACAAGACTCCAGACATCTCTGGCCGGTGGGACCTGCCTACAATCATCCCTTTGAGGACACAGAGAGCCAGCA
>CAUYPK010004271.1:0-50594 GCA_963574355.1 Loris lydekkerianus | reverse complement strand
AACAACAACTTTAAAACTTTAAATAAAGTGCAGAAAACTGTAGCTTAACAGGTAATCAAGCTAAATCACAAAGGTTAAAATCCTTCAAAACTGGATTCCTCCTCCTCATCATCTGTATGTCCAAACAGAGCTTCAGCTGTACCTGATGTGAGGGTATCAGCATAGACATTGTCATCATCACTGAGTTCAGAGATATCATCATCACTGCTGTTGGTCTCATACAAAGCGCAGTCTTCACTGCCATCCATCGCATTACTAATGTGGCATTTCTTGAAGATGCGTTGCACCATTTCCTCTGGAATCTCTTCCCATGCATCATGAATCCACTTTGCTATCAGTTCTATGTCAGGCTTCTTTAGATTTCCGACTTTTGTCAGTTGGGCTTGACCAGATGACATCCTTTTATGCCACATCTTTCACACACGGTCTTTAAAGGGTTTATTTAGACACACATCTAGGGGCTGCAATACAGATGTAAGCCCACCGGGAATAATGGCCAAAGTAACCTGAGATAACTTCGCCAGTTTTTTTATGTCATCAGATGTGTGAGCTCTGAACATATCCCAAACCAGCAACGATGGTTTTTTCAAGGCTGCTCCTGGTCGTGCGTTTCAAATTTCTTCCAGCCATTTTTTTGTTCTGTCCTCATCCATCCAGCCTTTTTCATGTATGCGCACTGTAATTCCTGGTGGGAATTTGACCTTTTTAGGCAAAGTCTTCCTTTTAGAAATAATGACAGGTCTCAGCTTAGTTCCATTAGCTAAACATGTAAATGGTTAAAAATCCTGAATCCTTATACTCCAAAACCCCTGATTATAAGGATTCAGGATTTATAAACATTTATTTCCAAGACTTTACTGCCTTAAATGGTGTTTTCACTTAATTAAATGTGCCATTAAATATTGTGGGTTAAATAGTTCAGTGGAATACAGTTCAGCTCAGCCGCCTACCTCTTCAGCTCAGCCGGGACTTGTGGACTGAGCTGAAGCACCACCCGCTCAAGCAGATGGCAGAAGACGACTGGAGACTACGTGCATTTGATTAGGTGCCTGTGCACCGAATCAAATAACCTGTATGACCCGAGTATATACGGTAATTTATTTATTCCACAATATTGGATACTCTTCAAGTATAAGCATTTTATGCTAGGTGCTAAGAGGACACAAAGGGGAATGCGATTGTGGATCAAAGATTACATCTAATAGTGATGATAATAATGATAGCTGACATTCATTGAGCACTCAACTCTATTCTAGGCACTGTGCTAAGCACTTTATATCTACTAATTCATTTGATCCTCTCAGCAGCCCTGTGAGGTGGTTATTATAATTTCCCCCAGTTTGCAGGTAAGATGCTGAGGCACATACAGGTTAAACAACTTGCAAGAAAGTGATAAGAGTGTTGTACAGGAGGAGGTGCTTCTATTGGACATATGCCAAGATAAGATATAAACCTCGGGCTTGGCGCCTATAGCTCAGCGGCTAAGGCACTGGCTATATACACCCAGGATAGGTGGGTTAGAACTCAGCCAGGCCCTGCCAAACAACAGAAACAACTACAAAAAATAAATAAATAACCAGGCGTTGTGGTGGGCACCTGTCGTCTTAGCTACTTGGGAGGCTGAGGCAAGAGAACCGCTTAAGCCCAAGAGTTTGAGGTTGCTGTGAGCTGTGACGCCTTGGCACTCTACCAAGGGCGATATAGTGAGACTCTGTCTCAAAAAGAAAAAAGATGTAAACTTCCTTGCCTATTAGTCTATGAGGGAGAAAGCTACAAAAGCTATAAGAACACAGAGAAAGTGTTAGGGAAATTTAGAATCAGTTGAACACTAAGGCAATGTACTGTATAGCAGAACCTTGGGCACATTGCAGGTAATTGAGGTAGTATCCTTTTTTAATTGTGGAGGTGGTAAGGAGTGACACTGTAAGCTGTTTTCAGTCTCAGAGCTTGAGATTAATGCTGAAGATTAACATAAATTCTTTACTTCCCAGGCTGTTGTCCCTGGACCAGCAGAGCACCCCCTGCAGTACAACTACACATTCTGGTATTCCAGGAGAACTCCCGGCCGTCCTACCAGCTCACAAAGCTATGAACAAAATATCAAACAGATTGGCACCTTTGCCTCTGTGAGTACTTAGTGGTTTAATAGTGTGTGCCTTAATGGTACATTTGTGCCGATATTTTTATCATAATGTTTAGTTAAGATTATGATTTCCGGGTGGCACCTGTGGCTCAGTGACTAGGGCACCGGTCCCATATACCAAGGGTGGTAGGTTCAAACCCAGCCCCAGCCAAAATGCAACAACAACAACAACAACAACAACAACAACAAAAAATTTAATAATAATAAATGGCACTCATTAAAAAAAAAAAAAAGATAATGATTTCCTGGACGGCACCTGTAGCTCAGTGGGTAGGGTGCTGGCCACATATACCAGGGCTGACAGGTTCAAACCCAGCCCAGGCCTGCTGAACAACAGTGACCACTACAACAAAAAAATAGCCAGGCATTGTGGCTGGCGCCTGTAGTCCTAGCTACTTGGGAGGCTGAGGCAAGAGAAACGCTTAAGCCCAAGAGTTTGATGTTGCTGTGAGCTGTGACACCATGGCATTCTACCAAGTGTGGTATAAATGAGACTCTGACTCACAAAAGAAAAAATTATGATTTCCTTAATCAACCAACCCCAGTCCTGAAGTTAAATTTGTTTATTCTTAGGACATATAGGTATCAAGTATGAGAATGTGGAATTGATCAGAAGGGTGTGATATAAAAGTACAGGTTTAACTTTTTTTTTTTAATTTAAGCAAATACTTGTGGAGTCTTTACTGTGTTCAAAGCGTTATGGAGAATATAAAATTTTATTGTATATGATGGCAGTAAAGTCAAAAGTAAAGCTTCAAAGTTTCTTTCATATTTAAGAACCTACCATTAGGATTTTGGCAGTGTTATTGCTTATCCATAAAATAGCATCTTTTTCCTGTGTCCAGGAAGAAAATGAAATATCTAATTTTTTAAAATCTTTTATTTATTTTATTTTATTTTATTTTTGCAGTTTTGACCAGGGCCGGGCTTAAACCCACCACCCCAGGTATATGGGTCCGGCGCCCTACTCCTTGAGCCACAGGCACCACCCTGTCTAATTTTTTTAGTACAGAGAGCCCAGGCTCTGTCTCATGTATTGCCCAGGTGTCTTGGTTTGTGTACCCCACGAAGAGATTATTATGTACCTCCCATGTGCTGTGTATTCACTGTCTGGGCAGAATCAAATACAGGATTTATCATTTTCTTGAAATTATTGAGGCATTTGTTATGTTTAAAATGTAGAAACTGGCAAGGCATGATGGCTCACACCTATAATCCCAGTACTTTGGGAGACCAAGGCAGGAGGATTGTTTGAGCCAAGGAGTTTGAGACCAGCCTGAACAACAGAGTGAGAACCCTTCTCTACAAAAAATAGAGAAATTAGCCAGGTATGGTCATGTGTGCCTATACAGGAGGATCACATGAACCCAAGAGTTTGAGGTTGCACTGAGCTATGATACCACCACGGCTTTATAGCTTGGGCAGTGAGAAAGACTATCTCAAAAAAATAATAAAATGTGAAAACTATGCTGGGCACCATGGTTCATAACTATAATCCTAGCATTCTGTGAGGCTGAGGTGGGAGAATCTTTTGAGCTTAAGAGTTCAAGACCAGCCTGAGGAAATGATCAACATAAGGAACTAGGGTCAAGTGCAGTAGTTCATGCCTATAATCCTAGCACTCTGGGAAGTTGAAGTGGGTGGATTGCTTGAGCTCAGGAGTTCAAACCACCCTGAGCAAGAACAAGACCCTGACTCCACTAAAAATAGAAAAACTAGCTGCATTGTGGTAGGTGCCTGTAGTCCCAGCCACTTGGGAGGCTGAGGCAGGTGGATGGCTTCAACTCAGGAGTTTGAGGTTGCTTTGAGCTAGGCTGATGCCATGGCTCTCTAGCCTGGGCAACCAAGTGAGACTCTGTCTCAAAAAGAAAGAAAGAAAGAAACTAGAAAAGAATACTATAATAGTAAACATTACAATAAATTAATAAAGAGAAAGGACATAGGGGTGGTGCCTGTGGCTCAGTGGGTAGGGCGCCGGCCAAATTGTAGCAAAAAAATAGCTGGGTGTTGTGGCGGGCGCCTGTAGTTCCAGCTACTCAGGAGGCTGAGGCAGCAGAATCGCCTAAGCCCAAGGAATTGGAGGTTGCTGTGAGTTGTGATGCCACAGCACTCTACCTAGGGTTAATAAGTGAGACTCTTGTCTCAAAAAAAAAAAAAAAAAAAAGAAAAAGGACATAGTAATAGATACTTTATCTGTATAATTTCCCTCAGTCATTATGATAGCCCCACGAGGTTGGTGATATTATCTGTATTTTATTAATGAGGAAAGTGAGATTTGGGTTAAGTATCTGATCTGAAGTCTCATGTCATTCACAATTCACTTGATTAAGTGGGGGAGCTAGTGTTGAAACTCAGCACTGGTAAGCTTAAGCTTTGTTGAAATACTACAAATAGCTTTTTATTGGTTCATATTTAGCTAAGGAAATGTTTATTAAATGAATTCAAGAACTCTAAGAGGGGTCTAAAAGGAATGAAGGCACAGAGCCTGTTTTTAGGGAAATGAGACATGCCCAGTGGTGCTATGGGAAAGGCATGGCTACAGCACTCTTGGAGTTTAAAGGAAGGAGGAATTGATTCCAACTTAGGGAAAGCTGCCTTGGAAGAGATGGGTTTAAAATTAAAAAAGAAAAAAATTTTTTTTTTTTTTTTTTTTTTGGAGGCAGAGTCTCAAGCTGTCGCCCTGGGTAGAGTGCCATGGCACAGCTCACAGCAACCTCAAACTCTTGGGCTTAAATGATTCTCTTGCCTCAGCCCCCCAAATAGCTGGGACTACAGGCACCCGCCACAGTGCCTGGCTATTTTTTTGTTGCAGTTGCCATTGTTGTTTTAGCTGGCCTGGGCCAGGTTTGAACCCACCAGCCTCAGTGTATGTGGCCAGCGCCCTACCCACTGAGCTATGGGCACTGCCATAAAATTAAATTTATAGAATTTGAACAGATGATGAGAAAGGAATTCTTGGCAGAGAAAACAATAGAATTAAACTTTTGAAATATCTATGCATTTCTAACATTCTTGAACTTATCCCAGAAGTTTTGATTGCCTGCTATGTGGGAATGCTAGACTTTCCAGGTAAAATGGCATTCATTATGTTATGAACAACTGGCTAAACACTCAGAGGATCAGACAAGGAACTAGAGAGTATGTTTTCTTTCTATTTATTTTTCTTTTATCTGCACCTCCATGTTCATTGATAAGGGAGTATATTTCATTAAGGATTCTGTTAATAGCTGGACAAGGTGGCTCACACCTGTAATGCCAGCACTTTGAGAGGCCAAGGCAGAAGAATGGCTTGAGGCCAGTTTTAGATCAGCCTGGATGCAATAGCAAGACCCTATCTCTAGAAAAAAATATTAAAAATTAGCTGGTGTGTGGCTCAGTACCCATAGCTCAGTGAATAGGACTCCCGCCACGTACACCAGGGCTGGTGGGTTCAAGTCCGGCCACCTGCTAAACAACGACAACTGCAACCAAAAAATAGCTGGGAGTTGTGGGCACCTATAGTCCCAGCTACCTGGGAGGCTGAGGCAAGAGAATCGCTTAAGCCCAGGAGTTTGAGGTTGCTGTGAGCTTTGACACTACAGCACTCTAGAGGGATGACATAGTAAGACTCTGTCTCAAAAAAAAAAAAAAATTTTTAGCTGGTGTGGTGGCATGTGCCTTTAGTCCCAGCTACTTGGGAGACTGAGGCAAGAGGATCACTTGAGCCCAGGTGTTTGAGGCTATAGTGACCTTTGATCGTATCACTGCACTCCACTGTTTAAAAAGAAAGTTTTTTTAATTAAAGAAAGGGATTCTGTTGAATTATTTTGAAGTAATTGTGAATTATATAATTAGCAAAATTAGTGTTTTTCTTCTTACAGAAAAGGCATATATGAATGTACTCAGCTTGTGGAAGGAGGGCTTTTGTGTTTTAAGTTGAGTGGTTTATTATCAGCACCATGTTGGGTTAAGGCTTCTTCAGTACTCACTGGACATGTGACGTGACGTGATTAAAGTCTGCTGTTATGTATTCAAGCATTAGGAAATGCCCTCTGGAACGTGACTTTGCCAATGACACCTAGCTGAGGCTAGTGTTCCTGTTCCAGGGAGGAACTGAAAGAACACCTGTTTACACAGTGTAAGGTGGATTTCTCTTCATTTGCTACCCACCTGAATCTCTATCTCCTCGATGCCAGTTTTCAGCTACACAGTTACATATTTTGCTGTGTGTTGATTGACAGCCGCCTCAGCAGTGTGTTGGCCAATACAAGCTGTTTCTCAATAGACTCCTCTGTTTTCTCTTTTTCCCTGAAGTGCACTAGTCAGTACTTAGAAGGAGTCCTCTGCGAATACGGAAATAATCTCTCCTCTTAAGACACTGACAAGAGAAATGGGACTACCACAATGAATATAGGCATATATTTAATAGAAAAATGTAAGTCTCATTGTCTAACAGGATTATGAAGGAGGGGCAAGGAGAAACATAATTCTTGTAGCTAAGAAGAGGAACATAAACTCAAGCCATGAGAAGCTAAGTCCTGTTTGATTTTGGACTCCACTGGCCTTCTCAATAGCATCATAATAAAGAATAGTATGTGTGGTTGATCCTATCGCTTATGCTCAGTAACTAAACAGATCTAAAAGTATTTTATTCTGGAGAATGTTGAATTTTATTTTCCAGTTAAACAATCTTTGATAAAGAAGTGATTTGATTATTAATGCATTTAGGCTAAGGCTGTGTAGACCTTAATATGCCTCAAGACTAAAAGGTTTAAATTGTATAAAAAACTGGTCCTCTTAGTGAACGCAGTGATTATCTTGCAGCCTCTGTGGGAGAGTACAGTGTGGCTTTACCAATGACAGCTCCTAGCTGAGGCTAGTGTTTCTCACCCAAGGAATTTATTCCTATTTTGCCAGTGTTACATTTTTCTTTTATCAAGCTATATGATGTGCTTTCCCTTTAATATGTCTTCCCTTCCACACAATGCCACAAATGAAAACATATCCTCCGAAAAGGATAGACTGTAGCAGAGCATTTTTTATGTTTATGTTCTTAAATAAATTTTGCGTATTTGGATGTGGTCAGTAATAACGCAGATGCATCTGTTATACTCTGGCCTTCTTCCTACAGGTGGAGCAGTTCTGGAGGTTTTATAGTCACATGGTACGTCCTGGGGACCTGACAGGCCACAGTGACTTCCATCTCTTCAAAGAAGGAATTAAACCCATGTGGGAGGTGAGGATTGGGGGCCTCTGACTGCTTTTTCAAGCAAAAAAAAAAGTATTTTTTTTTTCTGATTTTTTTTTTTTAAGCAAGTGTTTTTAAAGTCTGTCAGCTGGGCACAGTGTCTCACATCTGTAATCCTAGGGCTCTGGGAAGCTGAGGTAGGAGGATTGCTTGAGGTAGGGAGTTTGATTTTAGGAGTCTGAGCAAGAGCAAGACCCCATCTCTCTATAAAAATTAGAGAAATTAAAAAAAAAAAAATTAGAGAAATTGTCTGGGCATCGTGGCACATACCCATAGTCCCCACTACTTGGGAGGCTAAGGCAGAAGGATCACTTGAGCCTAGGAATTTGAGGTTTCAGTGAACTATGATGATGCTACTGGATTCTATCCCTGGCAGCAGAGTGAGACCCCATCTTAAATAAATGAATAAATAGTCTTCTCAAAATCATATCACTAATTGGTATATCCTTGGATCCTGGACCTCTGCAGAAAGGTACCAATGCCACTGCTTGAGTTGATGCTGAGTTTTTATGTTTTATGACTAAAGTGGTGATAAAACGTTTTAAAGGACTTTTTTTTTTAGTAACCCTGTTCTCATAGAACTTGTGTGTGTGTTTATATAGTACATATGATCAAAATGGGTAAGAGACATAAGCTGAAAGGCAGTAAGCTGAGCTCTGTGATCTTTTTGCCGAACCAAGAGTTGGCCACACTCTTGCTGTAGTACATTTTCTGATGCCAGGGCAATTTTATAGAAGACAAAAGTGGCCACATCCACCTGTCACCCCCCTCATTTCTATCTTTCACAGCTCTCTGTTGAGCACATCATCTCACACCTAATTTACCTTTCTGTAGGCTGCATCTTCCATCACCTCTAAATCCCCCCCTCCTATCTATAGTGCCCTTAACTCACAATCATTTTGTGCAAAGACATGTTCTTCTTGGTGCCCACAGTGCCATTTGCCTGCTTCCCCTGCCTTACTCCTATTTCCCTCAGGATCCAGCTTAAATTTTTCTTCTTTTTTTTTTAATGAGACAAAGAGTCTCACTTTCTTGCCCCTGGTAGAGTGCTATGGCATCATAGTTCACAGCAACCTCAAACTCCTGGGCTGAAATGATTCTCTGGTCTCAGCCTCCCAAGTAGCTGGGACTACAGGCGCCCATCACAACACCCAGCTACGGTGTCTCGCTCTTGCTTAGGCTGGTCTCGAACTTGAGAGCTCAAATGATCCACCTACCTCAGCCTCCCAGAGTGCTGGGATTATAGGCATGAACCACCCCACCCACCCTTTGTTTCCCCTTCTTGAGTGTTTCCAACTGTCTTGTTGTTCCTTAACATACTGTGTACATCTCTATTACTGCAGCACTTGTAATTATAGCAGCATCACTGTGATTAATTTTCTCGTCTTCTCTACTAGGCTGGATCTAGGTAGAGATTGGGGTTTCATGTTTTGTTACTTGATACTTGGTGACACTCAAAATATGTTTAGCAAATGAAGAGTAATCCGTGCTTGAAATATGACATTGTTTCATTTTGATTCCTGAAGTAATTTGGTAAAAAGGGACTATTTTTAAAAGGTTTGTTTAGCTATTTTATTAAATGACTTTGGGATCCCAGCCTTGTTTTTCTTTTGTTTTCCCCTGTTTCTTCTCATTCTATTGCTAATGCCATTTTTTTCTATAAAATTGAATAATTGGAAAGTGATAAGGCTTCTTCATACTCAAAGGATTCTTGGCCTTTAACTTCAATGCTATCTTTCTTTTTACAGGATGATGCAAATAAAAATGGTGGCAAGTGGATTATTCGGTTGAGAAAGGGCTTGGCCTCCCGTTGCTGGGAGAATCTCATCCTGGCCATGTTGGGGGAACAGTTCATGGTGGGAGAGGAGATCTGTGGGGCTATGGTCTCTGTCCGCTTTCAGGTAAACTACCAGTCTCGTTTCTTGTGCTGCCTTTGTTCTCCTTACTTTGGTTTGCTTTGATGATTCCTTCTGTTCCTCTGGTAGGAGGACATTATTTCAATATGGAATAAGACTGCCAGCGACCAAGCAACTACAGCCCGAATCCGGGATACGCTTCGGCGAGTGCTTAACCTACCTCCCAACACCATTATGGAATACAAAACTCACACCGACAGCATCAAGTACGTGTTGGGGGGTGTTGGGGGGACATGTCCCTAAGCTTAGCAGAAGGAAATCCATAGATGGCCCCAGAGGAATATGGCTGCACAAGAGACTAACTTGTGGAGAAGGGACAGACCAGGCTTTCCCTCTAGGACTTCTAGCCACTTGCTGCAGTTTTCTGTCATGAGGTTCCCTGCCTCAGGTGCCTTATAGTAGAGAGAGCCCTTCTGCAGAACCCAGTTGTGTTGCCTGGGCTTGCTTAATTTCTACAGTCTATTTTGTCTTTCATATGCTAACGACTATCTTAAAGTGAAAGACAAAGTGCCTTTCTTTTTCTTGCTACTTTTTTTTTTTTTTTTTTTTTTAAGAAATTTTCACTAAATAATTAAGTCCTCTTCCCTTCCCACCCCTGACCCTACCTTTGCCTGTCTTTTTAACCTGTTAGCTTCAGTCAGTTTCCTTGTCCTGGGAAATTGACAACTTATCAGGAATGACTCCATTTCCTTGTGTGTAGAACTGAAGTCATAGAGGAAGCAGGATAGTATGTGTGAGAGAGTAGAAGGGAAGGCAAGCAGGAAGGCTGCAGGGAAGACATGTTTTATGATCTAGGACTATGGAGCTCTCTGTCCACAGGGAAAATCACTAGTTAGGCTTGCTCCTTTAATGATTGAGTTTCAGAAAATATGTTCAGGTTATTGTGAAAAGGTGTGAGGAATAGCTGTTCGATTGTCTCAAATCCAAGAGAGAGCCAACCAGGAGCCAGGACTTTTACATTTAGTTCTCTCCTATGGCCCCATATCAGTATGTGCCTTTGAAACTCTCTTTGCAACTGTGCTTCAGTTTTCCCACCTATGAAACAAGGGACAGTAATACTTTATCTAACAAGACTGTCATAAGGCTGATTTAATCTGTGACTGAGGGTCCTCCGATGGATCATGCTCTGAGGGCCATGTAGTGTTATTGCTGTTGTTGTCATCATTAGTAGTGATGTCATCGTGTTATTCTTAGTAAAGACTAGTAGTGAGACCAATGATTGTGTTCAGCAGGCAGGCCATTGGGGAGTGTCTTTCCCATGTTTTCACAGTTAATGTTGTGGGTGGAGTGGGCATAAATCAACATTAGTGCCAATTTTTAACTGGGAACGCTGCCACAGGAGTTGGTCCATAATCACATGGCTGGATATGACTCATGATAGCCCAGCAGTTATTAGCCAGCCATGGCCTTGTTGCTTGCCTTAGAAGTCCTGTGTTAGTGTCATTTTTCTCTAGGCAAATTTTCCATAGTCTCTGTTCTGGGTTAGAGGTAGTTTCTGCCCTCCAATCACCTTCAGTCCATGCTGGAGAGATCTACACTTTATTCTAGGACTCTTATTTTCAAAGTTCCCAAATGTCCCCCACCCCCACCCCCAGCAAGCTATTCACCTGGATAGGAAAGGGAAAGAGGTGTTTTTCATCAACTCTCCCCTTTGCTGTTCTCCATTTCTAATACCCTGAAGCAGTTCTTCCTGACTTTTGTAGAAACAAGTATAAGTCCTTACAGTCTAGGAGAGCTTGTGGACTTTTTGTCTTAGACTGCTAGAAACACTGGCCTGCTGCTCGCTGCTTTACCCAGAGGTCTGACTCTGGCACTCCAGGCTTGCAGCTGTAGGTACCACAAAACCCTCCATGAGACCCAGATACTACTTTCCCTTGTGTCCCCCTTTCTTTCCTCTCCCAATGAGCCAACCTTTTGCACTTCCACTAGAATGCCAGGCAGGCTGGGCCCCCAAAGGCTCCTTTTTCAAAACCTCTGGAAGCCGCGGTTGAATGTGCCATGACCCTCTCCCTCTCTGGATGGCACCGTCATTGAAGCTGGCGTCATCGGAGTCTCTTGTTCTGTTGGCGTGCTACCTGGAAGATCCTTCTGTCCTGGACAAGAGGAATTGGAAGAGCATTTTATGTTTTAATAACAGGCTGACACACAGCAGCTACAACATCAGCTGAGATCACTTAATAAATGGTGCTAAACTAGCTTGTCTCATGCTCTTGCTCTTTATGGTGCATCAAAGATATGGCCTTTCGGACTAACTGTCACCATATTAAGGGATGGCACAGACTTCTCCATGGAGGGCCATCCACGGAGTCCAGCCTCATTTCAAAAGTCCATTGTATAGTGTCATGTAGCATTTTGTTCCAGGAGTGGTGAGGTCACCATAATAATAAGGTGACATCTAGCTCTCAAATAAGACCCCATTTCTGGTACTTGAATTTTAGTTCCCATCCCATCAATGCTGATGACCAGAGTGATCTCTGGTTTAGTGATCTCTGGAAAGTCTATTAATGTTGGAAAGAGGGATCCTTGGCCTTTGCTTTGCTGACTTCCACTTGCCTTTACTTCAGAGAAATCTTTTGCTTGGAGATAAATCCCTGCTTCCGCCTGTGTGTGGCTGTATGTATATGGCTTCCTTGCTTTGTGCTAACTGGATTTTCTTGCTGGTATCCAAGTCTCAAGCTCTTTGCCAGCCTCTCCCTTCTGCTTTTCCTGTAGAGCCCAGTCATCTACCTTTCTGAGCTATGTCTGCTTGCAAGATTTCAAGGTTATAGCCCTTCCCTTTCTCCCAGGCCAGGGTTACTATGCATCAGGATCTGAGGTGGGGAAACGTCTTCATCCTATGTGAGTATGCTTCTAAGGACATCTGACCATAGCATATGCCAGCCCCTCGTGTGCTTTGTGGCTTTGGCTTGTATGTGCTGCAGCTTGGCCTTTAGGCCCCTAACCTGCATGTAGAATTTCAGCAAGCTTCATGCTACTTTAGGTTTTCGTAGGACCTACCACCAAAACCAAAAGTATACAATCATTTTTGCAGCCTGGGTCAGGCTGCCTAAAAGGATCTATGAAAGTGGCTATGGAGTTTTCCAGAATAGCTGTTTCACTTTTGCGGTGATACCCTGTGCTTGTACCATCCTGATTCAACCCTGATCTCCATGTAGCTATGGATCCCACAGAACACACATTGGGACTGGCACTGTGGGCTCAGCCATCTCGGGGTGTATGTGTCATTGCTTTTTTGCTTATTGCATATCCAGAATTAGTTGAAGTACCCAGAACATGGGAGATTGGCTGGATATGGAAAGGCCCATTCTGTGTTTTTAGCACTTGAAAAGGAATTACCTTCTCTGGCTCTTTTGCTCTTGCCTTCATGCCTTCAACCATTACGTTACATGTATTGACCTTAATTTCAGCTGTATCATAACTGCTTCAGGGGATGAGTTTGATGTCACCTCCCAAAGTAAGAGTCAATTAAAAAGCACCAAATTTACCTTGAGACACCTCTGATCCTTATTACAAGTGAACAAAAGTCAAAATGAGTTCTACTTTGTTCTGTTCCTAGTAGCTCTTCTACGTATGGCTTTGAGCCACAGGGCAACAGCTGCTGGGACCTGCGATTCCTTGGTGAAGGAAGAGTGAGCCAGCAATTTTTCTCCCCTATGTACTTTGGAGATTAGGGCTGAAGAAAGGTGAAGTGACTTTTTTTGAGGAGTGGCTTAGCTTTTTCAGTCAGGTGTTCCTGCTTCCAGCTTGCTATGTTTTGGTTCAGTTTCCTGTGTTCTTCAATTGTTTGGCTTTTCCAGCTTCCACTGCCAGGGCCTTTTCCTGCTGCAGCGCTAGGTGAGCAGAGAAACATTTAACTGCCACACAGAATGGGTATTGAGCTTCTTTGTTGCAGAGGGTTCCTGCCCTTGTTTATTGCCAGTTCACTCCTAAGAAATAGAAAACTTGTACTGGACGTGGTACCTTCTAAAGCCTGTTTGTACTTGGGTTTTCATAGATTTGAGTCCTTCTAGCATCAGGTCATTTACCATATCTTGTCCTTTGAGGAAAATCTGATGATATAGCCAAAATTGTGGGGCCCCCAGGATAAAACTACATAGGACCTTATGGAACAGCAGTGTTTTCTGTGAAGACACTCATCCTTAGAATAGTCCCATTGCTTCCCTTTGTGCATCTGGCCTGGAATGGAAAAGGAGAGGATATGACCAGCTTCCATGGTGGACCACAGTGCTAGGGAATACTGGCCAGACTTCATCCTAAAGAGACAGGCTGAATTCTGAGAACTTCCCTTTTACCACATCTAGATATCATTGTATTTTAACACTGAACTTTTAACATATAGGACCAACCCATCCCTTCTCTTTTCGTGGCTAAATCTTAGCCCAGTAGCTCTGGGTCACACCAGCATAATTGCTAGCCTGACTTTGTGTCTCTAATATTTACCACCACCATACTGATAGTCAAAGTGAGGAAGGCCCAGATTAGCAGGAGGCTGAGCTCCCCCACGAGTATTGAGGACTAGTGAATGGGAGGCTATGAACCTCACAGAGTTTGGACACAGGTAGAAGTACAGAGATTTCTCTGCTCTCAGAATTTGCTTTCTGGTGAGATGGGATAAGAGTGGTCTTGAAAGGGCTCTTTGCTCTGTCTTTTGAATCTGCTTAGGATACCTTATAGGTTATATTAATCTTTTGTGTGTGTGTGTGACAGTCTCACTTTGTCTCCCTTGCTATGGCATCACAGACTACCATGGCATTACAGCTTACAGCAACCTCAAACACTTGGGCTTAAGTGATCCTCTTGCCTCAGCCTCCCAAGTAGCTGGGACTACAGGCACCCGCCATAACACCTGGCAATTTCTTTTTCTTTCTTTTTTTTTTTTTTTTTTTGAGACAGAGTCTTATTATGTTGCCCTCAGTAGAATGCTATGGCATCATAGTTCACAGCAACCTCAAACTCCTGGGCTCAAATGATTCTCTGGTCTCAGCTTCCCAAATAGCTGGGACAACGGGCACCCACCACAACTCCTGGCTAGTTTTAGAGATGGAGTCTCGCTCTTGCTCAGGCTGGTCTCGAGCCCAAGCAATCTGCCCATCTCGGCCTCCCAAAGTACTAGGATTATAGGTGTGAACCACCGCACTCAACCTAACACCCAGCTATTTTTGGAGACGAGGTCTCACTGTTGCTCAGGCTGGTTTCAACCTTCTGAGATCAGGCAATCCACCTGCCTCAGCCTCCCAGAGTGCAAAGATTACAAACATGAGCTATCTCGCCTGGCCCTGGCTATATTAATCTTGGTAATTTTTTTTTTTTTTTTAGAAACTCCAGTCATATGACACTTGATTTAGCTTATTCTTTCTTTTGAAAGAATCAAGTTTTAATATTGCCTAATATGCCAAGCAGAAAATAACTAGTATATTCACACCTAGCTTTAGGTGGTAGATTTGCCTCTTACCCAAGCTGTTGGTCTATGAGAGTAATAATGATGATTCTGAAGACTATGACCCACTTTTTTATTTATGCTGAATCCTTGTAAGGAAATTTCTTAACCCAGATTCTCCATGTTGAGGTTTAACCTATACTGAAGTACTTCTGAAGAAACTGGGAGGGCAGTATAATTCTAGAATGGATTAGGGGAGCTCTGAAGTCCACATTCTTCAGATTATTGACACACAACTGCCTGTTTTGACTAGTGTAGGTATGGGCCTTCCTGGAAACAAAAGGATAAATGAAATGAAACTTCAATACAACTGTGTAGTGTCTTGTTGACACCTAAGTTGTTTAGAGTATAAATATCACTGTTTAAGGAAAGATTTCCTGGTTTGTTGCCCAAGCATTGGATCTTACTTTATTTGGAATAAAGAATGAAATTGCGTCCTGATACCACCCAGGACTCACATCACATCACCATCTCTGAGCTGAGGAAAAGATGTCTCATTATGGACATTGATTTTGGGAATTGACAAAAACTGGAATGCTTGTTTGGCAGTCATACATTTTTCTTTAATTCAGTTAGCACATACTAGTAGATTTAGCAATAAGCTCTTAAAAAAAAAAAGTATTAACTACACATCTGCTTATTCTAGGAGGTAGATCATTAACTTGTATATGTTGCTGTTTGAAAGAGGGAAATACTAATGAAACTAGTATAAACATTGCCCAGAACAATGAATTTATCATTCTGGGTCCCAGTATTTAATCCCTCCCATTTGAAAAAAAAAGGAAAGTTATCTGCAGAAAGCCTTGTGATGAAGAATATTTTAGTGGTCATAATATTAAATGTGTAATGAGAGACATAGTATATTGTCACCTGTGTACTGTGTTATCAAATTAAACTGAGAATGGAGTAGTTGATAATAAGGAACTTCTGATTTAGAAGCACCAAATTTTATATAGACTATTTCCAGAGAATGAAAAGTCGTAGGAAATCAGAGCCCCTGAGGAGACTTGAGGTAGGTTAGAGCTTCCAGACACATAGAGGGTCTGGTTTTTTCCTTCTAAAGTCACCAAGCAGTCACCAGGGACCTTTTCTTTGTGGAACATCACCTGAGAGGCTGTGTACCCTTTCCATCACATTTTCCCTATTTAACCCCAAATTCTGAATCGAGTTAATCAGCATGAAAGTTGTGGTGGATATTGTTCTTTGGAGTTTGTGAAGTGTTATGACCTATACAGCTTATATTTTGAGATAATAATTACATAGGTATTTCAAGAAACATGAAATGTGATATATATAGGATACATTTAGGGTCTGAGTTTTAAAAGGTTAGAAGGTGGGAATGTGAAAGCAGAGAAAATGGTATTTCCTCATTGTATCTTCAAGCATCACAGTGCTGATGAGTACTTGCCTTTACCCCCAGGGTAAAGGTTTGTTTACTGCCACCTGTTCCCACACATCCACACAAGAAGTGCCACTGTAAATTGGAAGTGGTTCTGGTGCTGCTTGAGCTTCAGCTCTAGCCTTAACTTGCCTCTCCTATAGCCTTGTTGAAGAAGTGGTTAGTTGCAAATCCTTGAGGGAGCAAGACAGACATCCCAAGCAGAGTGAGCAAAAGGTGAATGGTGCCCTGAAAGGGTAGGCGGTGCTGCTGGTCTGAGAGGGTCCTCACTGCTCTATTCCCAGGTACCTATGGCTCTACTTAACCTAGAGGGCATCTGAAGTGGGATGTGGGGGTATCGTTTCTGCTCTCTGTTCAAAAGCTTTTGATCTGAATGTGCTATTTTTTGTCTCTGGTTTGCCAGGGCCTGGGAGGAGTTTCATGGCCTGGTGAACAGCAGCGGCCGCTGATCGGACGCTCCCCCCCTGTCTCTCACACTCAGGGTAGGGCTTTGTCTATCTTCTCTATACTCTAGTGACATACCTCTCAGACATGAGACCCCTCTTCCCAAGGGGATGCCCTTTTCCCAATTACTCCCAACTTTGCCTTGGCCAACACTGAATCCCAAGCCACTGCCCTCCCTGGGTCACATGTCTCCTGGTGAACCTTTGGGTAGGCCATTTACCCTTGTTGTGCCTCTGTTTTCTCCTATGGAAAAATGAGGCTCCATAGAACAACAGGTCTCAGATCTCTTTCAACGCCAACATTTCCTGATGGTAAATGTACCACAGATTTCCTTCTTTTGCTCAGATGTGGCCATTGTTAAGCCATCTAGCAATGTCCTTTGACTAAGGGGCAGTTCCAAAGGCCCTGATATTGGTTATATGAGAGGTATGTCTCCTGTTTGCTGGTGGTGTTTGTCAGTTGTGAGGAAACAGTGTTATAAATTCAGGGCTTCAGTGATGAAACTAAATGGGAGCTGATTTCAGGCCTATGTAAAAGACAGTTATAGGTTGTACTGTCACTAGAACAGTTCACATGTACTGACAGGCAAAGATACTGAGATAGCAAAGGCTGGGGCAACTAAAGCATTGACTTCATTGATTTACTGATTTGGAAACCGAGTCTCACTCTGCTGCCCAGGGTAGAGTACCATGGCATAAGGCTATCTGACAGCAACCTCAAACTCCTGAGTTCAAGTGATCCTCCTGCCTACTCCCAAGTACCTGGGGACTACAGGTGTCCACCACAACACCCTGCTAATTTTTCTATTTTTAGTAGAGACAGGATCTCACTCTTGCTCAGGCTAGTCTCAAACTCCTGAGCTCAACTGATCTTCCCAACTTGACCTCCCAGAGTGCTAGGATTACAGGTGTGAACCACTGTGCCCAGACTAAAACACTGATTTCAAGAATATTTGAATTTCAATTAAGAGAGTACCAAGTTCGTGTCTGTCTCCATTGTAAAGGGAATTGGGTAAATGTATCCTGAGTGAAAGGTTAATGTCTGCGCATGCTGGAGACAAAAACCTATTCCCAAGCCTCAAACTACCCCGCTGCTGCCATCCCTGAAAAATGAGTATTTCCAAAATTGGAACAGAACATGTCAACTGTAGTGGCTACTTCAGAATCCCCGCTTCCCAGAAAGGAAATGAGGGTTTTCCAGAAAAGGAAACCTGCATCCCTCAGGTGGGCTATAAGAGAATTGACACTGTGAAGGACAGGAGCAGGTGGCCAGCAGTTTGTGTACTCTAGGATGCCAGTGTGAGCTACAGATAAAGCACATACACATACAGAGTTCCTGTATACATGGTTGAGACCACCCATACTATTTTTTTTTTAATAGTTTGATTCCTTTATCCTAAATTCAGTTTTCAGCTGGTAATACTACATTTTAAAAGTTGCAATTTAAGGCTGGGCACTGTGGCTCATGCCTATAATCCAAGGCTGAGGTAGGAGGATCACTTGAGCTCAGGAGTTTGAGACCAACCTGAATAAGAACAAGACCCTGTGTTTACTAAAAATAGGAAAATTAGCCAAGTGTTGTGGGCACCTGTAGTCCCAGCTACTCAGGAGTCTGAGGCAGGAGGATCACTTGAGCCTAAGAATTTGAGGTTGCTGTGAGCTAGATGACACTGCACTCTACCCAAATGACGAAGTAAGACTCTATCTCAAAAAAAATTGCAATTTAAAAGGTTTCTTCTGTGAGCTGTGGCTCCTGCCTGTAATCCTAGCACTCTTGGAGGCTGAGGCAGGTGGATTGCCTGAGCTCAGGAGTTTAAGACCAGCCTGAGCAAAGTGAGACCCCATCTCTACAAATAGAAAAACTTGCTAGCCGGTTGTTGTGGCGGGTGTTGTAGCTATTCAGGAGGCTGAGGCAGGAGAATCGCCGAAGCCCAGGAGTTGGAGGTTGCTGTGAGCTGTGATATCCCAGCACTCATACTGAGGGTGACATAGTAAGACTCTGTCTCTTCAAAAAGAAAAAAAGAAAAACTTGCTGGGTGTTGTGGTGGGTGCCTGTAGTCCCAGCTAGTTGGGAGGCTGAGGCAGAGGTTCACTTGAGCCCAAGAGTTTGAGATTGCTATGAGCTATGATGCCATGGCACTCTACCCAGGGCAAGTGAGTGAGACTCTGTCTCAAAAAAAAAAAAAAAAAAGTTTCTCCTGAAAGTATAGTCAACCAGAGTAATGATAGGATTCCAAGACAGCTGCTAATCACAAATAGGGAGGTAAAACGTGGCCAAGCTCTAATGGTGGGTAAGATAATGACTTGCCGGCTAGAAAATAGCAAGTATTTGAAATAAAATTTTTAGAAGGCTGGTGCTAAATGGAATTGTTTTAATAATACCATATTTAATTACAGTAAACTTCCATAGTTGTCCACCTCCCTACACCTATCACCTTAAGTTGACCTAATTTTTCTTTTTTTTTTTTCTTGGAACAGTCTCACTATGTCGCCCTCAGTAGAGTCCTGTGGTGTCACAGCTCACAACCACCTCAAACTCTTGGGCTTAAGTGATTCTCTTGCCTCAGCCTCCCATGTAGCTGGGACTACAGGCACCCGCCACAACACCCAGCTATTTTTTGGTTGCAGTTGTCATTGTTTAGCAGGCCCAGGCCAGCCTTAAACCCACCCCAGCACCCTACTCACTGAGCTATGGGCACCGAGCCAAGTTGATCTAATTTTCATAGACCAGACATGCACCACATGTACATATCAGTACAGTAGGCCCTGTTTGTTACAGTCCTTCGGTGGTCAACTTATAGAGGTTCTACTGTATTTCTTAAGATTTTCTTTTGCTTTCAATATTCTTAGAATGCTTACAGTGTATATGGTAAGAAGGTTTTTGTCATAGTTCAATGTAGCGGTTCTCAACCTGTGGGTTGCAACCCACAGGAACTGTATTAAAGGGCTGCAGTGTTAGGAAGGTTGAGAATCACTGGTTTAATGGATAGTCTTTCTTTCTTTTTCTCCTCCCCTCCCATCATCTTTCTTTCCTTTCCTTTCCTTTCCTTTTTCTTTTCCTTTTTCCTTTCCTTTCCTTTTTCCTTTCCTTTCCTTTTTCCTTTCCTTTCCTTTCCTTTCCTTTCCTTTCCTTTCCTTTCCTTTCCTTTTTCCTTTTTCCTTTTTCCTTTTTCCTTTTGTATAGGGTCTCTCTCGTGCAGTGGCTGCTTATTGCAGCCTCAAGCTCCTGGGCTTAGTCAATCCTCCTGGCTAATTTCTCTTATTTTTTTGTAGAGACAAGTTATGGCTATGTTACCCAGGCTGCACTTGAACTCCTGGCCTCTAGTGATCCTCCTGCCTTGACATCCCAACTATACTGGGATTACAGGCCTTTCTTAAATTACCCAAGAAGATGATACCTTTAAACATTAATTTAACAACATGTTAGATACCATGAGGGAAAAAAAGTCTTTAAAAAATTGTCAGAATGGAAGAAAACTTAAAATGACTGCTTCTCCTCTTAGTAGACACTAAATCCCCCGGGAAAAATATCTTTGAATTGCCATGAAAAGCCATATATTTGCATAATTGCCATTTTGTAGTCTCTTTGTTCTTTTTAAGGCCCCCTCTTATCTTTTTGGTGCAATGGGGGACTCAGATAAAGGTAGCACTGTGGTTACAGCATAGACATGGAAGTCTGTGAGGAGTGTTTGAATATAAACAACAACAAAAGAATCCACTGACTTTATCGTCTTAACAGACGTGAAAGGATTACATGTTGCATCTCTATTGATTTAGCCTCACTTTAAGTGACAGAGGCATTCCAAGATGATGAGGCCCAGCTGTTTGGATCTGGCGTGTCAGAGGCCCCTCAGCACGTCAGTCTTCTTTTCCTCTTTTCTTTTTCTTTTACCTCCTCTGAGTAGATGGTGATCTCTGAAGAAATGTGGTAGGAAAACTGCTGTTTAGGTAATACTTCTTGAACCACAAAATAACTTTTTTCTCAATTTATCTGCTATTTTATGTTATTATGTATGGCTGCTAATATTTTAGGACTATTTCATTTGACTTCCATTACAATAAGTACTTCCCTTTTAACCAGGGAAATGGGCTTCAGGAAAAGTCCCACTTAGCTGCTAGGGGAGGATTCTGGTTACTTAGCTGTCTGGATTTGCATGTACAGAAATGTGATCTACATTGTTGGGGAATGAAGTCAGAATGAAATACAGTTGGAGATGAGTGATTGAAATTTCTCCCACCAAACCAAAAAGGGTTTGCAGCTTTATCAAATATGCAAATAGAGAAAAGGAAGCCAGAACTGGCCTGGAGTGGACAGCTTATAGCCAGCGAATGTTCTCCTGGAGACTAAGTGCACTCAGGTCCATAGTGTCTCGTCAAAGCTGCTCTTCAGAGCAGAGACTTGGGTAGGGTGTCTCTTTGGCTGCCTCCTACCTTTTGCTTGAGGACCCAGAATCACTTTGGTGGGTGCCAGCATAGTGGCAGGAAATTCTTAAGAGAAGGGAGGCATCCTTCTGAGTGACTGCCTTGCCCCTCTGTCATTCACCCTCAGGAGTTAATCTCTGCCTTAGCTCACTGTTTGCAGAGTTCTTCTAGAATACAAAAAAGTGATCATTCATAGCAGAGTGGGTAGAAAGCTGATTTAGAGTATTTGGGCAGCAGTTCTCCCCAAGATGCCCAGGAATGTGAAGTTAGAAGCCAGTTTGGATGGGGCTTTTTGAGTTCCTCCAGCATGTGGGACTATCATCTCCTGTGTCCTATTTGGTACCCTAAACATAGCCTATATGCCATCACAGCATTGCCAATGGCTAGAGCGTTAGCTTTGAGGAGCTCACTGGATTTTTTAAATTTTAATTTGCAGCTTGGGGCCTGTAGCTCAAGCTAAGGTGCCAGCCATAAACACCAGAACTGGCGGATTCAAATTCAGCCTGGGCTGCCAAACAACAATGACAACTACAACCCCCCCCCAAAAAAAAAAAAAAAATATCTGGATGTTGTGGCAGGCACCTGTAGTCTCAACTATGTGGGAGGCTGAGGCAAGAAAATCACTCGAGCCCAGGAGTTAGAGGTTGCTGTGAGTTGTGATGCCGCCGCATTCTACCCAGGGCGACAGCTTGAGGCTCTGTCTCAAAATAAATAAACAAACATTTAATTTGCTTTTTTTTTTTTTATTAAATCATAGCTGTGTTGATTTGCTTTTAAAAGAACCAAAGCTCACTAAAAGAAAATAATAATCACCTGTAGCCTCTGCGCTTCGGGTCTACAGTCTCCCTTTTCTTATCTCCCAGTCTCTCTCTGCATTGCAGTCTGGGCTGAGGGATGTAATTGTTCCCGGCTGATTTGAAGTGAACACATTCTTCAGACTCAATTTGGTACTAAGTTGTTCTCAGCCCACTTTTTAAAAAAAAGGCTGGACCAAAGCCATAGAGCCTCATTGCCACCAGCCTGCTTTAGCCTGTCACTGTTAAGAATAGGCCACCTACCCTCTTCGTTTTCCTGTTAAATCAAACAGTGGAAAAACTCAGCTGGACTCTTCCTGGCTCTTCTCTTACCCATTTCCATTTTGCAAATGGACCTTAGAATGATAGAACTTCTTAGATTTTCTGGCTGTAAAGAGATCTATAATAATAATTAGAATAAATATTAAATATCTGAATGAGAAAGTGTTACAGAACTCTTCCATTTACTTGCCAGACAGAGGGGAATTTACTCTTGACTCAACTCCAGCATAGTATAGGAATTCTCCCAAAAGATAAGATGACTGCGTGTAACGAAGATTGTCTTGAAAATTCTCTGTATATCACTGAACAGCTGAAAGAGCTGAATCCAGATACTTACTTGCCTGCTATCTCCCCTACTCCAAGATAGCTAATTCTCTCAGAATTATTATTGGGAAGTTCTCTGATTCTTCCTTCCCACACTCCCACCCTTGTTTACACTCTTCCAGTAAGAAGCCCAGAATCCCTCCCAATAGATGTCTGTTCTCCAGTGGCTATATTTGCATAAGGATGGCATTAAAAGGAAAGAAATGGAAGAGATGGCTCTGTTACTGGGTAATGATTTTCTTTAGTATTAGGTGTAGGTATGAGAGGTGTTTTCTATAATGCAGTCTAGTAACAGAGCCTATCATCCCTCTCAGAAATAACTCACATATCATTTAGGCTTGCTTTTCTCAGTGTGATGACCAGATATGATCCTTATCCTTTTTTTTTAAAGAGATGAGGTCTCTCTCTGTTACCTAGGTTGGCCTCCAACTCCCAGGCTCAAGCTGTCCTCCCACTTCAGCCTCCCAAGTAGCTGGGACCACAGGCCTGGCTTGTGCCTTATCCTTTGCTGCTTGCAAAGAGATCTGTCATTTTGAAAGTTTTTTTTTTTTTATTAGCCTTTTAAAAAGATGACCACTCCGTCAATGTTGTGTTCAGCTCCTTATATGAAAATAGTTGGATGAGGGCGGCGCCTGTGGCTCAAGGAATAGGGCGCTGGCCTCATATACCCCCCATATAGGAGTGGTGGGTTCAAACCCAGCCCTGGCCAAAAAACTGCAAAAAAAAGAAAGAAAGAAAGAGAGAGAGGGAGAGGAAAGGAAAGAAAGAAAAGAGTCGATGAACCAAATGCATATCAGTTATAAAAATGCCAACAGACTTTTGAGATAACATCTGTTTCTTCCCAACCCAAGTTCACGTCCACTAGCTCCAGTTTCTCCTTGGTACTTGTTCACGGTCTCTTCATGTAGTGGGGGCTGTTAGTTGCTGTCAGCTTGCTGCCTGTAACAGGAGAAGACTGGGCTGAGCATATTCTTTCTTCAGTATTTATTCTGGGCCAGTTGCCATATGCCCAGTTTATTGTAACAGTTTTAAGATTCATCAGTTAAAGACAGAGCTAAGATAAAATTAAAAGGAAATAATCCTGGTTAATTGGAATTTGTTTCAAAATTTCCAGTAAACTTAAGTCTGAAGCTCTGGGCTGGGGAGCAGCTAGGTAGACTTTAAATCCCCTACCAGCCCTGAGATTTTGAGATTCAGATGGTAATGGGACCTAGTATGCAACAGGGAAGATCGCCAGGGGGTCAAGCCTGTCCAATAGAAGTCAACTAAAAGTACACACATTGGGATCTCCTGTCTCCCTTCTCTTTCAAGAGGTAGAGCCATGTTTCTAAAGTGATGGGCACCTAGATTTCACCTAGAATGTCCTTTCCTTTTGTAAGCAGCTCTAAATGTTAAACTGAGGATTTATATTTGGTTGGTTGGTTGGGTTTTTTGTTTATATAATATAATCATATGTTTCAATGTTTTGTTTTTTTTAATGTGAGACAGAATGAAAGGGAGAGAATGTCTCTCTCACATGCTTACTTCATGTACCCAATTTTCACTGTGCCCCCTCCCACCCCACTGTCCCAGGTACCTGGTGTAGCCTTGATACATTTCTTAAAGTACATGCAAAATGTTAACTTGTAGCTTTACTTTCCCCACCGCCACTTGCACAAACGGTAGCATGCTGCATACACAGATGCTGCATTAATCTTGGAGCTCTTTGCATGTTAGTAGAGAGCTTCCTTGTTTATTCCTATGAATGTGCCAAATATGCATATTTAACTAGTTCTTACTTGATCTGCATTTTTGGTTTGTTTCTAATATTTTGCTATTGCAAATAATTGAATCAAAGTTTTTCAAGGGATTTGGGAGGCGGGTTACTTTGGGGTTGTTTAGGCATTACATTGGCAAGTGAGGAAGGTCCTTGGGGTGTCCTGGAGAGCCTAAGGCTGTTGAGTCAGTTCTCCCCCTGTATGTGTGTGGTTGCGTATAGATGATCCATGTATTGAACGCTCTGTTTCTCCCATTTTTTTCTTTCAGGGACAATTCAAGCTTTCGAAATACAAAAATCACATTGTGAAAGTACACAAGCTGGCAATAATCCTTTTCTGTGTGTGTGTGTTTGTCCGAAATGGATGGGAGGCCTCCAGCCAGTCCTTCCATCTGCTCACTGAAGGGACATCCCTGAGCCGTGTGCTCCCCTTTTGCACTCATTCCTGGAGGACGGATTCCGCTAGACACCCTCCAGCGTCGCTGACTTTATAAAGCGGAAAAACAGCAAACGTGACTTTGTAATAGACAAACATTGTTTTTTAATGGGGTTCTGTGGGGGGAGTTCAGCCTTTGTTTTGCTGTGTGCTGTCCAGCCAGATGCCTCCTGGGCATCCCTGGGTGCTCTTCTCATGCTGTCCGAAGGCATCGTGACCACGTATGTGTACGTGCCAGAGCTGGCGATGAGAGATACCAGTATTATGAATGTCTGTGCATACAGGAAAAGCTTTTGTTGGAGAGTCCCAGAATAGCTGTAAATGCTCTCTTCTAGCTCTGCCATTAAATTATTGGGACATTTTGTTTCTTTCTCTCCCCTCTTCCCCAAGCATACCACTTTGTGAAGCTGTGTTACTCATGTATCATCTCCCGCCTTATGCCCTCCGGTCTTCCCTCCTATGGGACTCTCTCCTTCTTAGGCACTGCTGCACTTAGGATTGGAGTCCAGTGAGTCATTCTGGGTTCAGTGAGGCAGGTTAGAGGGAATGCCGTGGTAATGAAACTAGAGTAGAATCCAGTTTAACTAGGAGCTAGCTTATTAACGTAGGCTCCAAGTGGAGGATTTGAAGCTGAGGGCAATGACTGAGATCATTTTCCCTGATGAGCAGGGCTGATGTGTTAAGCCTGTAAGTCTGTAGGTTCTCCATGCCCCTCATTGAGGAAGGGAAGTGAAGCTGGTTATTGCCAGGCCTGTTAGTACTTAATATGTAAATTCTATGATCCTGAAACTGAGACAGCTGAAGGAAGGGTGACCTTGCTGGATAGCTTTATTTGCATGACTGCCTGTCTGCAGTGGTTGGAAAACCCTACTTTCAGCCCTCATCACTTGGTATGTATGTTAGCAAATGTGTGCTGGTCCTTGATGCCCAGACAGAAACATTGACGGCTACTGCAGGCATGCTTTGAAAATGACCCAGTCACTTATCAGAGAGGCTGGGCAGTCTGACTCCAGAAGGAGTGAAGTCAGGTCAAAAGAGCACCTAGGATTCAAATAAATAATGAATCAGAGTTTTACAGCAACCTCCAAGTAGCACTGTCTTACTTGGCTCTTGTGAGCAAAGATTGCAGTACCTTAAATTAAGGCCTCTCCTTAAAACATATCCTTGAATGCTAGGGGGTCCTTGGCAACCTGGCCTTGGAGAAATCCTATGAGAATGACAAGCGTTTTCTTATTGTATTTATATTGCTCTCTTCCTACTTTCCAACTCCTGAACACCCTCTAACTACTGCTGTTTTGGGATGTTTTTTTCTGAAAGAACGATAGTTCAGGGGTGATAAGGGAGGTGCTTCCATTACAGGTGAAGTTAGATCAGGTAAGATCTAGCAGTGATTTAAACTCCAGGAACATGAAGAATGCATTCTGGTGTCCAGACAGTTGTGAAAGGCTCAGGCAAATATAGGAGCAACATCCGCTACAGTGGGGAGCAAAGGCTGCCTTCTGAGATTTGTCTAGACTCCAAGGAGGTCTTTACTTTTGCCTAAACTCATATTTGCCATGAAAATTCCAAAGAGAGCAGACATTTGGATTTGCCCTCTTTGGGGCATCTACCTAACTGTTGCGTGTACGCGGAAGAAGGTGCGGGTGTGTCCAGCGTGCTTAGGAGTGAGGGTCTGGTCAGGCCTAATGGTTATGTGTACTGTCTGTCGTTCTGCCTTTTTTGTTGTTGTTCAGATTTTTTGTTCTTATGTTTTCTAGAGCTGCTCATGTTTTCCCTTCCTCTTTGTCATTGTAGTATTTAACAGTTCTTTTCCCATCAAAATTATGCTGACCCTCTGCTGGTTAGAACAGGGGGTTCTCCCTATTAGGCAGCATCTTACCCCCAGTGTTTTCCCAGATACTCTGTCTACTGTCAGTTTATCTAAACCACCCATTTTCCTAAACTGGTTTGAGGAGGTTTTTATTATGACTCCATGGGCCTGATATACTGAGATGTGATACAGTTATGGTTATGATATCACCTGTTAAAGACAAAGGGAAAAAAGGTCTGCCAAGGCCAATGTGACCTTGGAGATTGCCACGGGAGAACAGGAAGTCAGTCTCTACTTTGCACAGTTGGGGCTTCTCTCCCCTGACCCCTTTATTGGGTTTCATTTGAAATTGGGCTCCCTCCTCTCCAGTGCTCTTCTCCTTGTATCCTTCTGTGTGTGTGTGTGTGTGTGTGTGTGTGTGTGTGTGTGTGTGTGTGTGTGTGTATGTGTTTTCCCTGTGACACTGGCAGTGGCAATAATTTTCCACCCAGAGAGAAGCTTGTGGTCCACGAAGCTCCAAGAATGAATTTCCAAGTATTTGCCAGTGGAGAAGGAGCAGAGGCTGTGACAAGAGTGTTGCACTTTCAGAGCAATTGTCTACTGCAGTAATAAATGGAAAATATCAGCAAGAACCAGGTTGTGGACTTGTCTATACATGGGAAATGGGGATCCTGCTGTTAATCCTGCCCTTCGGTGTATGAGGCTCCATCTTAACTGCATTGCAGAATAAAATACACAGGATGATCCAGGCAATGCCAATATCCTTGATATAAATGTATTATGAAAATATTCTCTAATTGGTATTAATCATTGCCACAACTCAGTTTACATTTTTAGTATCAAAACGTAGTTGTTAATTCTCTTGGAGTAAGAAGTATTGGAATAAAAGTTAAAAAATTGATTTCAAAGTAAGAAATCACTCTAGGCTTAATCTTGGAATGTTTTGTTTAGATTAGGTATCTTAGCTTAAAGATGGACATCTGAGGCATCTGAATAGCCAATGCCGTGTAAAATACCAAGAGAGAAAGGAATTTTGCCAAGCCCCAGTTATTGCTGACAAAAAACTTAAAGTGATACAGTCTTTTTTTTTTTTTGCAGTTTTTGGCCTGGGCTGGGTTTGAACCTGCCACCTCCAGCATATGGGGCTGGCATCCTACTCCTCTGAGCCACAGGCACCACCCCAGTGATATAGTCTTGAAACTTAATTTCAGTAGATAGAAATCTCCTTTCTGTGTCTCTCAATCTTGGTGCAAATAGACAGAAACCATACAAGTATTTTAACATGATATAAAGAACTATTGGCACAGAAACTAAAACAGCAAAAAAGAAAACAAAAATTGAGGCAGCAACTTCAAGAAGAGCTCTGAGGAGGGGGCTGCTCATCTGGCACCTGTGTCGTTAAAAGACTCATGAAGCTGGGCCAGGTGCGGTGGCTCATGCCTGTAATTCCAGCACTCTAGGAGGCCGAGGTGAGTGAATCACTTAAGCTCATAAGTTCAAGACCAGCCAGAGCCAGAGCAAGACCTCATCTCTAAAAATAGCCAGGCGTGGCCAGCACCTGTACTCCCAGCTACTTGGGAGGCTGAGACAAGAGAATCACTTGAGCCCAAGAGTTTGAGGTTGCTTTGAGCTGTGACACCATGGCAGTCTACTAAGGGTGACAAAGCGAGACTCTCAAAAAGTCCTAACGAAGCTGATTCTGAGTGGGTTGAAAAGGGCAGCTGGAGTCACTTGTGGCTATGGGGGCAAACTGCTACCTTGATGTGGACTAGAATGGGAGGGAGCGTGGCATGTTCCTCAGGCCTGGAAGCTTCCTTGAAGCACACCCTATTGGAAAAATCCAACAGGATGCCAGCTGGCAGGCAGAAAGGCTTGCAGAGTTCTATCCCTGGTACCACAAAAGTAGAGCTAAAAAAAGAGCTTCTTAACTGGCTCAGTCCTCCCCTTTAGCCACTTACCATCAGTGCAGTCTTCCATCCTAACACAAAAGCAACTCTGTTTCTGCCCAATAAGATATAACTAATGATAAGACCCACTGACTTTCCTGAATCATTGTATCACCCTCCAGGCTTCATTGATTCCTGTAATCAGTCAAGTCCCACTGAATAGAAAGAATAGTATGAAAAAACTAAAGGATAAGGTTGCCTTCTAACAAAACTGCACAAAATAACGAGAGAAGAAAACACACACAGCAATCAAAGAATATGTACGTTGTCTGTGACTCATGAGGCTGTAGGTGATACTATAACTTCCTTTTCCACTACTTGTTCCATATTTCCTTTGCCTTCAGCTAGGATCTCAGCTAGTCAGGATTCTTTTTTTGTTATGGTTGATAAAATCTTTCATTCCTAAAAGGTCTGAATTCGATATTTCTAAGAGGGGCCCCAGAAAATCTGGGTTCTAGGCAGTTCTCCCTGACCCTAGTGTACAGCTGTGATTTGATAACACTCCCCAGTTAGTAGAATAATCTCCTTATTTTCTTGTTAGTTCAGTGCCCTGGCTGAAATAACTAGGTGAGTCTCAATTTGTAATTCAGTGGAGCCATTTGTGTTCCCTAATTGGAAAACCAATCCTTCCAAACCAGCACAACTCCCCCAAGTTGAGGGGAAAAGTGTTAGACCACTCCCACTGTTATCCCTCCCTTCCTGGTACTGTGAACTCTGGTTGGGGGAGACAACTCGTGAAAGCCTAACCTTTGAGTTAAGATCCCATCCTTTCAGGATACTGTCCTTCCAGATGCCGCTGTAACTGAGGCTTCACTAAGCCCTTTGTCCCTTCTATTTATCCAGCTTCTACTTCTTTGTAAGGTTTATGGTAAAACCAGTGAATTACTTGGTCACAGGTCCATTGCCTCACTTCCTTTCTGTAAAATTAGTTTCTTGATTAAAAGCAATATGGAGAATACCAGCCATTCTGGTGAGTTGCACATTCCATTAGTTTTGCTGAGAAAAGCATTACAAGTAGAAAACATGAATTCTCATCCAGAGGGCAATGGAATAATCCATTCTCTGTCCACCTGGATGGTCCATAACTTTGGTCTTTCTCATCTCATCCATCTGCCCATGGCCCTTCAGTCTGCTTCCCCTTGGCTGTAGTCCTGTTTGGTGTCATTTTAAAGCCTCAGCCAAATACTGTCCACTTACCATGAAGCACACAGAGCTCCCCTCCAAGATCATTTTTGACTCAAGCTTAAAAGTCTTAGAAAAACTCATCTCCATTCTAACAATTCATAGAAGTACAGCTTGCTGATGTGTCAGTTGCAAAAGAATGGGGTTCACAGGGGCCTTCTGCAGTCCTCACAATGTCCAGACAGCAAACTCTCATCTAGTGGGCTAGGCAGTGTGGTGGACAGGGTGACAGAAGTGAATAGGAAGCTATGGGTTGTGCCCTTGAGCTCACAGTCCAAAGAGGAGAAGCATGGGAGTATAGCACATGAGATGAAGTAGAATAGAGGTAGGAAGGCCTAGAGGGTTTTTAGTTCAAGTGTAGTCAGTGTGGGCCCAGTCCACTGGGCAGGGGACCTTCATTCACCTGGATGAAGTGCAGATATGAGACAGATGGCTTCATTCTGGAGATACTGCCTGGTATCATATGTAGCAAATTGTATCATTTATTGAAAACTGCTAGACGATGAGCTTACTTTACATGCATATTTCATTTAAATCTCACAATAAGGCTTGGTGCCCGTGCACAGTGGTTATGGTGCCAGCCACATACACCAAGGGTTCGAACCCGGTCCAGGCCAGCTAACCAACTGCAACAAAACAATAGCCAGGTGGGCGGCACCTGTGGCTCAAAGGAGTAGGGCGCTGGCCCCATATGCCAGAGATGGCGGGTTCAAACCCAGCTCTGGCCAAAAACTGCAAAAGGAAAAAAAAAAAGAAAATAGCCGGGCGTTGTGGCAGGTGCCTATAGTCCCAGCTACTTGGGAGGCTGAAGCAAGAGAATCGCCTAACCCCAAGAGTTTGAGGTTGCTGTGAGCTGTGACGTCGTAGCACTCTACAGAGGGCGACATACTGAGACTCTGTCTCCAAAATAAATAAATAAATAAATAAATAAATAAATAAATAAATAAATAAATTTCACAATAGCCCTGTGATAGGTTATTACCTTCCCCATTTTACAGATGAAGAAACAGGCAGAAAGAGGCTAACTCGCAGAAAGACATTCGTCATGTAAGGGCAGAAATGGAGCTTGACCTTGAATTCCAGAGTTCTTAAACCTCCTAATGCAGGTAGGTTACATCTCACATCATCTGCAAATCTTTATTTGGATGGCTGGGAAAGAGGTCTCCAGATTGGGCCCATTGGCTACAAAATGACGCCTTCTCATGCCAGGTGATCCCAATAGGTGAGAGGCCCCACCCACCTGGCACAGAATATCCAGAGCCATCCAGCAGGACAGCTGCCTATGAGGTCCCTCTGAGGGGCAGGAGGCCACAGAGATTCATCAGCAGGGTGGTGGTTTCTATCCTTTCCCCTTAACGTCACACCATCCTCCTAACTTAGCCTTACCCCAGATCACAGCATGTAGGTTCCAGGCATCCCTATTCTCTGTTACCACAAGCAGATCATGAATACACATATTTCTATAATGTTTCTCTGCCCAAATCATTCCACATTTGTCCCAAAGGGCTGTTCTCCTATGTGATCTGACCCTCTCCAGGAACTGTGTGGGAGGCAAAATTCCCATGTTTTCCCTCACCCCTCGTCCTCAAAGTAAACATAGACAATAGGATTCCACACCCGGAGACTTGCCCTCCACCTCAACCTCGGTGCCTGGGGCAGTGGAGGAGTGTTCAGAGCACCTACCATTCTCGCTTGTCAGGACTGAATGGACAGGGAATCCTGCCTCAGGGAGGTCTCTTCCCCCTGAGTCCAAGAAGGCAGGTAGATCAATCAGATACCCCCTCAGCTTGATTTTCCTTCTATTCCTGACTGGAGGGCTATTAAGATTGATGACTCAAGAGTCAGAGACGCAACCTTTTCTGCAGCCTCACTGTACATCCCACTCAGGACAGTTCCTGGGACCTGGTGAGAGTCCTTACCAGAGGCTGGACCCACCTGGCAACACCTGACATGGTGTTCCCACCCCATCCTTTGCTCTCTGACTCACTGCCCACCTTGCCTCAGCTCCGGGTCCCCGGCCATGGTCCTGGCAGATGCTGCCAAGCACCAATTCCACTGTGGGTTTATCCACCTCACTCCCACTCTACCCTGCAAATCCTGCGCATGGCCTCTGTCTCCTAGCTAATTCCCACTTTGCTCCTTGACTTCTAAGACCATTAAGTGGTCTTTCCTACATAATAAAATGGCCAGGGTCCTCAGCAGAGACCTGGCTTCCTGCCATAGAGCAGTGCTTCTTAGGCGGTATTAATGGGTAGCCCGGGTTGGGACCACAACCTTGGAGGGATCCTCCTTTGTTGCCCCTCAGCCAAGGCCCTGGCCTCCTCAGACAACTTTTCATACACACCCAGCCTCTTCCCCTTGTCTCATCAATGTGTTCCTGCCCCTACAATGCCTTCACCAGCCACATACCATAGATTGCCCATATTTCTTCATTTAAAGCCCTGTTTCATCATATTTTGGCCAGACTGAGTTCCTGGAGCTCCACAGATGGGCCTTTGTCGCCTGCTGTAGAAAACCTTCCCTCCCCCTTCACCCTGCTCACTTCTCTGGCCCTGTCCTGCCCTGCCTTAATGCAGCCGCCTCCTGTGTTCCTACAGCTCTGGGCCCAGGGAACTAGAACCACCAAGGCTCTTGTCTGTCCCCACTGCTGGGGCAGGCTTCAGGAGGGCAGGGGCCATATCTCCCTTGTCTCAGAACAGGCCTGGTGTGGGTCCTGGCTGAGAAATTCCTGCCAAAGGGGGATTTACAATATGCCTTAGTCATTGTGTGGTGTTCCATATGGGCTTGAAGGAAACCAAAATATTTCCTTGAAATACTGAGGCTTATTGAGCTAAAGAAGGTTAAAATGCAGGAAGACACTCTGCCTTTCCCTCTGCCTGCCTGATGGCAAGATAGCGATTCACTTAAAAAAATGTCTAAAGACCTATCTAAAGACAGAAGTGTAACATTCCCTTTTACTGGCGACAACTTGCTTATTAGGTCAGGTGGAGCCAGTGAGACCAGGGAAATTTGGGAGCAAACTTTACTGCTTTCCCAGTTTTCCTACCTTTGAGAGGCTCTCCTTTGTCTTATCACTACTCTAATAAGATTTACAGCTTTTTGTTAAAATACTAGATAAGGGCCAGTGGCTTATGCCTATAATCCTAGTACTCTGAGAGGCTGAGTGGGGTGGATCGTTTGAGCTCAGGAATTTAAGACAGGGCTGAACAAGAGTGAGACCCTATCTCTTCTAAAAATAGAAAAACTAGCTGGGCATTGTAGTGGGCGCCTGTAGTCCCAGCTATTTGGGAAGCTGAGGCAAGAGGATTGCTCAAGCCCAAGAATTTGAGGTTGCTGTGAGCTATGATGACGCCACAGCAGCACTCTACCTGGTGTAGCTAACTGAGACTCTGTCTCAAAAAAAAAAAAAGAAAAGAAAAATACCAGTTAAGGCAAAGCTTCAATCCATTTCCTTGAGAGCAATACCTTTGAACTGAGGCTCTTCGCATGTGATGCATATAAGTGGCTTTTCTCTTGTTAATTTTATTATTATTATTGTTCCTCAGGCTAAAGCGCCATGGCATCATTCTAGCTCACAGCAACCTCAAGTTCCTGGGCTCAAAGGATCCTCCTGCCTCAACCTCCAGAGTAGCTGAGACTGCAGGCACCTGCCACCACTCCTGGCTAATTTTTCTGTTTTTAATAGAGATGAGGTCTCGCTCCTGCTCAGGCTGTTCTGGAACTCCTGCGCACAAGGGATTCTCCCACCCCAACCTCCCAGAGTGCTAGAATTACAGGCATGGGGCACATGCCCCGCCATTAACCTATCTTTTGTTATAGAAGGCTTATTCCAGATATGAACTTATAAGGGTAGAAGAAATTATTATATTTTCTCCCCTCAGACTCACAGTTTTGGTGCCCTGCTCTTACTGGTGCCCCATCCTGATGCCTTACTGTGGGAGCTACTGACTTCTGTGATTGAGCTTTGTTCACTAGGAATTAAGTTCATTGTAGAGCTTCCAAATGATTTGCCTGCATTTGCCAAGCATATAATCTTATTATCTCCAATTACAAAAGCTTTATTTTCTCCTTTCACATTCTTATTCCTCTGTTTTCTTTCTTTTACTTTACTACATTTGTTACCATCTCCAGCACATTGTTGGTTTTTTTTAATAAAACCAGCACATTGTACCCCATGATTGCATTAATGCACACAGCTACGATTTAATTAAAAAAAAAGAAACACTGAACAGATTAAGAAAAAGGCAAATTAAATAACCTATGAGATGATTAAATTATGAATATCAGATGGGAATTTTTTTCATGTGCTCTTCAAAAATATAAGTGTAGAAATTTAAACGTTTACTTAGGCATTATTTATTTTGGTGGCTTCTCAATTGAATTTTCATGTGTTGCATAATGAGCAGAAGCTTAAATTTTTTTTCATTTTCATTTATTTATTTATTTATTTTTAATTAAGTCAAATACACATAGATTATGAATACATTTATGCGTATGTGGGGTACAATGTGTTGTGTTGTTTTTTGTTTATTGTTGGGGATTCATTGAGGGTACGAGAAACTAGGTTACACTGATTGCATTTGTTAGGTTAAGTCCCTCTTACAATCCTGTCTTGCCCCCAAAAGGTGTGACACACACACCAAGGCCCCACCCCCCTCCCTCCTTCCCTCTCTCTGCTCTTCTTTTCCCTACCCCTCCCTCCTTCTTCCTCTCTCCCCTTCCCTCCAGCACATTAATTCATGCTTGTAACAGCAGGCATGCTATCTTGTCCTGGTTTGGGGGAATGGCTCTTGGCAGCCCATTGAATATGATGATGGCTTTGAAGCTAAGATATATTTCATCCTGTTAAAGAAGAGGAAAAGGTATAAAAGTTGTATGGGAGAGAACATGGATGTACCATATTTCTTTGCTAGTCCCCTAATTTAATGAATATTTAGATTGTTTCCAATATTTTGCTAATTGAAAGAAGTGAACTGTATATATATCCATCATTTTGCATGTGTATAAGCATATCTGAGTAAGCATATCAATTCCAGAATTCGAATTGTTGGGCTGTGTGATGGTTAATTTTATGTGTTAACTTGGTAAGGGATGCCCAGGTTGCTGGTAAAACACTCTTTCTGGATGTGTCTGTGGGGGGTATTTCAGGAAGAGATTAGCATTTGAGTCAGTAGACTTAAGTAAGGAAGATCAAACTCATGGAAGGTGGGGGTGGGGGTGGGGGGGTGGGTATCCTCAAGCCACTGAAGGTCAAATAGATAGAAAAAGCCAGAGTAAGGGTGAATCTTCTTGAGCTGGGGCATTCATCTTCTGCCCTTGGATGTCAGAGCTCCTGGTTCTCAGGCCTTCGGATTTGGACTGAATTACACTACTGGCTTTCCTGGGTTTACAAGCTTGCAGACAGGAGACGGTGAGACTTCTTGGCCTCAGTAATCATGAACCAATTCCCATTGTGTGTCTTCCCATATTTGTATATGTAAATAGCCTTTTGATTCTGTTTTTCTGGAGAACTAATACAGGCTGGGTCAAAGAATACATGGATTTGGTGAATATTGCCAGATTGCTCTCCAGCTTACACTCCTACTAGCAATGTATGAGTATGTTTCATCACAGCCTCAACAAGAGAATGTATTATAAAACTTTTAGATTTTTGCTAATCTGATAGTTAAAAAGTGGCACCTCAATGGCACTTCTATTTATTTATTTAGAGACAGTTGCCCTGTTACTGAAATGCAGTGACATGATCGGAGCTCAATGTGACCTTGAATTCCTGGGCTCAGGTGATCCTCCTACTTCAACCTCCCAATTAGCTAGGACTACAAGTGCACACCACCAAGCCCAGATACTTTTTTAATTTATTGTTTGTAATATGAGGTTTCCCTTTCTTGCTCAGGCCAGTCTTGAACTATTGACCACAAGCAATCCTCCTGCTTTAGCCTCCCAAAGTACTGAGTTTTTTTTTTTAAGAGACAGAGTCTCACTTTGTCACCCTCGGTAGAGTGCTGTGGCATCACAGCTCACAGCAACCTCCAGTTCTTGGGCTTAGGAGATTCTCTTGCCTCAGCCTCCCAAGTAGCGGGGATTACAGACGCCCGCCACAATGCTCAGTCATTTTTTTGTTGCAGTTTGGCCGGGGCAAAACCCACTGGTTCGAACCCACCACTCTCGGTATATGGGGCTGGCGCCTACTCACTGAGCCACAGGCGCTGCCCCTCAAAGTACTGAGATTAAGAGACCTGAGCCACCATACCTGACCCCAATGTCGTTCTTCTTAAGAGATTGGGTTTCTTTTTATATATTTAAGGACAATTTGTATTTACTTTTCAGTTCCTATCTTGACCATTTTCCTATTGAGTTGGTGGCCTTTTTTATGAGGGGGGGTGGGTTTTTTCTTATTGACTTTTAGGAGTTTTTTATATTTTAAGGAGATGATCCCTTTGTTTGTTTGTTTGCAGTTTTTGGCTGGGACCGGGGTTGAACCCGCCACCTCTGGTATATGGGGCCAGTGTCCTACTCCTTTGAGCCACAGGCGCCGCCCCCTTTGTTTGTATTAATAGTGTGAACTTGACCAAAGCAGGCACCAGCACAATCTAGTGAGGAGTTCAGGGTAGCTTACCCAGTGGTGTGGGATGAGGTCTTTACTGGGCTGCTGGCCAATGATGGGCAAGGGTCAACTTTATGTTGTATCTATCTTCTTAACAAGAAAACTTGTTGTATGCAGGCAGGCTAAGCTCTACAGTGGCTGGCTATATAACTTTTACACAACCTCCAGGATATAAAATGCTCAGGTACCCAGCAGGCGATGTGAGTCATTTTTCCACTCCTTGCATGAGGTGCTGCAGTTGCCTCCTATTTGTAGGAACTGATGACCTGTCCAGCTTCACTGTCCCCTGTCCCTCTGGACTATGTAAGGATTCTGGTCAGGACTTGCTGATTCTAGTAGTTCTCTCCTCTAACAGTCATCGTCTCCTGTGAATAATCCTTTGTTCTGATCTGTGGGAGCATCAAGTGATTTCATTTGCTCTCCTTCAAATTGCTGAGCAGAGTTGCAAGTATTCTTTCCAAGCTTGTCTTGTTTTGCCCAAGGTGTTTTTTACATCCAACATTTTGTTGCTATGTATTCAAATTAATCACTCTTTCTTTTTATGGCTTTTGGAGATTGAGTCATACTTGAAAGGCCCTTCCCATAAAACCTGAATCTATTTATAGAGAAGGATAAAGGTTTGGAAGAGCCACAGGGCAAGGGTGGGGGATGGAAACCAAGTGCACCTGCACGAAAGGATATTCAGGGAATGCTGAGAGCCTGTGTCAGTTGCTCAAACCAGGAAGGCACAAGTCCTGCCTGGATTCCCATGTTCAGGAATTGGCAGAGTGGATAGGCTGGAAGTGGAGGGCACAAGCAGGAGAAAGATGCTGGTCACAGCTACCAGAAGTGACTGACCCAAGGGCCTATGGCAGGCAGTGGGGTGAATCATGGCAGAGCAACAGAGAAGTTAGAGGCTCTGGAGGCCCTACTGAGGCACACAGCACATGGGGTAGGAGTCATTCCAGAAAGAGAGCAGTACCAGGCAATGGCAGAGGACAGCATGAGAAAGGGTGGCTATAGTGAGGGGGGACAGTGAGAAACCACCAAGGATGGAGGTGTGGGTGGCCCTGGTCTATATCTGCTGGGGTGAAGCCATGTGCTGAAGCTCAGTGGAAGGCCAAAGCCAGGGGCCAAGCCTGCCCAGACAAAAGGGTTACAAAATGCCCAGACTAGTCCTTGATTCGGCATGTCTGGATCCTGACTGCACATTACAATCACCAGGGTCTGGACCGTCATTGATGATTCCAATGTGAGGTAAGGTTATGAATCACTGCCCCAACTTGCATCCCTGTTAACTTATGTATTGTGGAGCGGGGAACATGAATTAAACAGAACAAAGAGACCCTGTTGGTTCATCTCAGGTCTAACCACATGGCTTTCCTAACCTCCTGGTGCTTTAGCCATCACAGTGTGGCACCAGGCCCAGTACTAACAGCCCAGATGGGGTGCTGACATGATTTTCTAGTCCCAGCTCTGATCCCACTTAGCTGAGATGATGTGTAGCCTCTGGATGGATCCACGGATGAGCTTGGACTCCAAAGTGTCATTCTGGCAGCGTGTCAGCTCATTTTGATGAGTCCAATGTCAGGTAGCAAAATGTCTGCCAGGTCAAAGGCTTGAGGAGACAAGGTCACTGGGAATAACTGTCACTTACTGTGGCCTTCCTGCAGCATACAAGTTCACAAAACCTGGCAAGAGCGCATGAGGTGCTAGAATGAGCCCTGTAGTTCTGGATCAGAGCAGAAGGTATCAGTGTGAAGTCATGTTTATTTTAAGACATACACATTCAGAGAGACAGATACAGAAATCCACAGATACATGTGTAGAGTTGGGTCAGTATATGTAGATGTATTCCCTCTGAGAGGTATTAGAAGCAATGACACCCAGTGGCTATGAGCACACCTTGCACCCAGATCTTGCTTTCTAAATACAATTCTCCAATAAAAGGCACCAGCTCCTTGGTGAAATCACTGATTATGGGGCTGAGACAGGAAAATACAAGATAAGCATGGAGCTATTTATAGTGCCAGAAAGTAAAGAAGCACTAAGAACAAAAACAAAAAAAAATACCACATTGATGGGGGCATCTCAAAGGACATAGAGAGTGTGAACTGTGGCTCGGTGCCTGTGGCTCAAGTGGCTAAGGCACCTGTCACATACACCTAAGCTGGCGGGTTCAAATCCAGCCTGGGCCCACCAAACAACAATGACAGCTGCAACCAAAAAATAGCTGGGCGTTGGGCAGGCACCTGTGGTCCCAGCTACTTGGGAGGAAGAGGCAGGAGAATCGCTTGAGCCCAGGAGTTGGAAGTTGCTGTGAGCTGTGATGCCACAGCACTCTACCCAGGGCGACAGCTTGAGGCTCTGTCTCAAAAAAAAAAAAAGTGTGAACTGCATGAGCCCCCAGTGACCAAAGCTGAAATAATGTGAGCAACAACATAGTGTGGTATCAGATTATAACCTAAAGTGTGCAATAAATGAGTCCCCACGGAACTAAATACATAATTGACTAGATAAACAAATGGGAGAGAATGGACAAATGACCTGCGGAGCAGAATTCCAAATAGTGTATGGAATAACTGCTTCCTTAAGTGGAGGCTGTGTGCAGTGCTTCTAAAGAGTACATCACAGGGCGGCGCCTGCGGCTCAGTGAGTAGGGCACCGGCCCCATATACCGAGGGTGGTGGGTTCAAATCCGGCCCCAGCCAAAATGCAACAAAAAAACCAGCCAGGCATTGTGGCGGGCGTCTGTAGTCCCAGCTACTCGTGAGGCTGAGGCAAGAGAATCACCTAAGCCCAGGAGTTGGAGGTTGCTGTGAGCTGTGAGCCACGGCACTCTACCAAGGGCGATAAAGTGAGACTCCAGTATAGAGACATTTTACAAAATACAGTACTCCTCAAAACTTGAGTCATCCAAAACCAGGAAGGGCTGGGTGTGGTAGCTCATGTCTGCAATCCCAGCACTTTGTAAAGTACCTGCCACCACCCCTGACTAATTCCATTCCATTCCCTTCACTTCCCTCTCCCTTTCCCTTCTCCCCCTTCCCTCCCCTTCCCTTCCTTCCCTTCTCTTTTTTTTTTTCCCTTCCCTTTCTTTTTGAGACAGTCTAACTTTGTTGCCCAGTATAGTGCCATGGCATCATAGCTCACAGCAGCCTCAAACTCTTGGGCTCAAATCATCCTCTTGTCTCAGCCTCCTGAGTAGCTGGGACTATAGGTGCCCACCACAATGCCCGGTTATTTTTAGAGACAGGGTCTCATTCAGACTGGTCTCAAGCTTCTGAGCTCAGGCAAGCCATCTGCCTTGACCTCCTAGAGTGCTACAATTACAGGCATGAGCCACCACGCCCAGCCTTGCCTAGTTTTTTCCTATTTTTAGTAGAGGCTGTGTCTCGCTCTTGCTCCGGCTGGTATGGAACTCCTGAGCTCAAGCAATCCTCCTGCCTCAGCCTCACAGAGTGCTAGGATTACAGGCATGGCCACCATGCCTGGTCACAGCAGTGGTTTTAATGTATATCCACAAATATGTGATACTCCTCACTCTAGGAGATGGAGATTAATTCACTCTTCCTTGATTATGGGCTGGATTTAGTTACTTCTAATGAATGAATATGGAAAGGGAAAAATAGTCACTTTATAGTGGAGGAACCTGGCAGACACCACCTTAGCCCACTGGTCAAGGTTAACAACATTAGTGAGGCACATTTGACATTATGTGCCTCGGTGGGGTATGCTGAGAAGGGCATATCACCTCTGAGGTCTTCTTCCCCAAAATCCATAACCTCAGTCTACTCATGAGAAAACTTCAGTCCCACACTGAGAGGCATTCTACAAGCTACCAAAATACCTGACCAGTACTGTTTAAAAGTGTCAACATCAGGAAAGACAAGGAAAGACTTAGAGACTGTCACAGATGACTAGAGTGACCTGATGACTAACCGTAATATAGGATCCTGGATAGGATTCTGGGACAGAAGAAGCCATCAGTAGAAAACCCAGAGAAATCTGAATAAACCTGAAATTCAGTTAACAGTATGTGTGGTATACTAATGCTAATTTCTTGGTTTTGATTAATGTACCATATTTAGGTAAGATGGTAACATTAGGGGACATAGGGTGAAGGATATATGGAAACTCTATGTAATATCTTAGCAACTCTTACATAAATCTAAAATTATTTTAGAGCGAGGTGTGGTGTACACCTGTAGTCCCAGCTACTAGGAAGGCTGAGGCAGGAGGGTCACTTGAACCCTGGAGTCAAAGGCCAGCTTGGGCAACATAGAAGGACCCCTCCCCACCACCCTACTACCCCAGTCTCAATTAAAAAAAAGTAAATATATAAGTAAAAAAAATCATTTTAAAATAAAAAGTTCAAAAAACACCTGTATGGTGGGATGTTTGATTTAAGTAACTGGATCTTGCTGTAAGGCAGAGCCTGGGTTCCTACTGTCCAGATGGGCGGTGGCTCCATCAGTATTGGCATCTGCCTGGCAGGCCCGTGACTCAAGGGGACTTGGCCTGTTTCTCTTCCCATGAGGCGCCATTAACCCCATGCCCCTAAGTCAACACAGGGCACACAAGTGCTTTAGTTCCATCCATCCGGCCTGGTGGTAAATGAGTGTGAGCAGCACCCAGAACAAGAGAAACATCTCCATGAGCTCCATGGAAAACAGGTCTTGAGCAGGGAGAGGGTGGGCTGATCCGTGTGAGTGCAGGCAAGAGCCAGGGAGATCCTTTGTCCCAGCACTAACCCAGGTGGAGAACGGTGTCCTGCAACTATTCTCCAGAAGGGAAGAGAGGCCTTCAGCTACTAAATGCCCCATCCCCACTGCCAAGGCCTGGAAACTTTCTAGTCTGGAGGGGGACATAGTGCCAGGGGAATGGCTTTAAATATCTACATGGCTGATTATGTAAAAGGACCTCCTGTGTGAACCAGCACGTATGGAGAGGAGTTACTTGGAGGCCGCCTTAGGCTTAAGAAAAGCTTCCGGATCATTTGAGCTATCTGAAAATGGAGTGGCTGGGCAGGTGCAGTGGCTCACGCCTGTAATCCCAGCACTCTGGGAGGCCAAGGTGCAGATCGCTTGAGCTCAGGAGTTCTAGACCAGCCTGAGCAAGAGTGAGACCCCGCCTCTAAAAAATAGCCAGTTGTTGTGGCAGGTGCCTATAGTCCTAGCTATGTGGGAAGCTGACGCGAGAGAATCACTTAAGCCCAAGGGGTTACTGTGAGCTGTTATCCTATGGCACTGTATCGAGGACAACAAAGTAAGACTCTGTCTCAAAAAAAAAAGGAGTGGCTGGCTCAGGCACTTCAGGTGAACAAGCAGAGGCCAGAAGGCCACCTATTGGGGGATTTGCAGAGATGCCAGTGGCAGACCCAGGAATAGATCAGACAGCCTTTAAGGCCCCATTCAGTCATGACATCTGAGGGTTTTGGAACTGAACCCAGGGGGAGCTAACCTCCCCTACCTTCACAGCTACCTTGGCCCTGGCAATGCTGTGGCGTCAGACAGGCTGTCGTCCACAGATGATTTAGGCCCTGGCACCAGCGACAAGTGGCAGCCTGCCAGTTTGGCCAGGAAGGTGCTGAAGGTCCAGGCTCTGAGCCCAGGGCCTCTTGGGAAACCCAGACACATATTTATACAAGGATGCCTCTGTGGCAAGCTTCCCAGACTACAGCTGCCAGGAAGGGGCAGAAGGGGTAATCTGATGCCCCACAAGCTAGACAGGAAATCCCTCAAGACACAAGTCAATGTGAAGCAACATCAGATCTCAGCAGCTCCTGCACCTGTCACATCCCTTCCCTCTCTCCCAGGTTCCAGGAGCTCATGGCCCCTGCTAAGTGCCTGCTGATGCCACTGTCCTACTGGGTGCCTGATGCCTTCCCTCGCCCCAGGAATGCCCTGCTCCATTCAAGTTTCCTCCTCACTGGACCGCCCTGGCACCAGCATCAATGCCTCCTCTCCCCAAAAACATTTTTTCCCCTTTGTAAATGAAGGGCTTTTTTTTTCTTATTCCAAAATTAGGCAAACTAAAAGTTAGACAGGAAGGAAGCTGAGGCAAGAGGATCACTTGAGCCTAGGAATTTGAGGCTGCATCAAGCTATGATCATACCACTACACTCCAGCCCTGGCAACAGAGTAAGACCCTATCTAAAAAAATCTAAAATAAATAAAAGTTAGACAGGCTGGGTGTGGTGGCTCAGGCCTGTAATCCTAGCACTCTTGGGTCCAAAGAAGGTGGATTACCTGAGCTCACAGGTTTGAGACCAGTCTGAGCCACAGTAAGACCTCGTTCCTAAAAATACCCAGGCGTTGTGGTGGGCACCTGTGGTCCCAGCTACTTGGGAGACTGAGACAGAGAATTGCTTGAGCTCAAGAGTTTGAGGTTGCTGTGAGCTATGATGCCACAGCACTTTACTGAGGGCAACAAAGTGAGACTCTGTCTCAAAAAAAAAAAAAGTTAGACAAACTGTGATACATCCATCAGTGGAATGTTATTCAGCAACAAAGAAATGAACTCACAAGCCATAAAAAGACATTCAGGAACCTTAAATGCACAATGCTTAGTGAAAAAAGCCAGCCCGAAAAGGCTCTATACTGTGTGACTCCAGCTATGTGACATTCTGGAAAAGGCAAAACCATGGAGACCGTGAGAAGATCAGTGGTTGCCAAGGTGGCGGTGAGGAGGGTGATGTGAATAGGCAGAGCATGAGACTTTTAGGGCAGTGACACTTATTCTGTATGATACTGCAATGATGGATGTGTGTCATTGTACATTTATCAAAATTCATAGAATGTACAACACAAGCAGTGACAACGTGTAAACCAGGGACTTTAGTTAATAATAGCATATCAATACTGGCTTATCATTTGTACCACACACACCAATGCAAGATGCTAAAAATAGGGGAAATCAGAGTGGGAGGTGGGGACATATTTTCTGTCAACCTAAAACAGATCCTTTATAGAAAGGAAGCAAAAGCTCTAGAAAAGTCCATCATCTTACTCTTTGTCATTCTTTTTTCTTTTTCTTTTCTTTCTTTTCTTTTTTTTGAGACAGAGCCTCAAGCTGTCACCCTGGGTAGCGTGCCATGGCATCACAGCTCACAGCAACCTCCAACTCCTGGGCTCAAGCGATTCTCCTGCCTCTGCCTCCCAAGTAGCTGGGACTACAGGCGCCTGCCACAACACCCAGCTATTTTTTGGTTGCAGCCGTCATTGTTGTTTGGCAGGCCCAGGTTGGATTCGAACCCACCAAGCTCAGGTGTATGTGGCTGGCGCCTTAGCCACTTGAGCCACAGGCGCTGAGCTCTCTTTGTCATTCTTATGGCAAAGGTGTGACCTTGTACCATATACAGATTTAACAAATGGGCCCAAGAAGGGAGTCATGGGGAGTCAGATTTATAGGCAGTTAGTCAGAAGCATGGGTAAAACAGCCGGGGTCTTGCAATTGGCCTGGGAAGTGAGGAACAGTCTCATTGGACTAGGACTGTACTCCAGGGGAACAGAGCACAGTTGAATTGACTTGGGGACACCCCGCTGCTGAACTGACGGACTGGTTTTGATGGGGAAAATCCCCACACACTTCTCTGTGACCAGAGGTACAGAAGTATTTATGTTGTGAGAGTGTAGTGGGAGGAAACTGAGTTTGTTCTTTCCTCTCCCTCGCCAGAATATTTATAATGTATAATTATTTGGTTTTGTAGAGTGTGTGGTTTTGTGCAGAGAGTGTTTGGCTTTTAGGGTTTTCTAAGTATCTACTTGGAAAGATGATAACCATATCGTCTTTAAATGCTGATAATTGTTTCTTCTCCTTAACAATATTTATGCTACTATATTTTTTCTGTGTCACCCTGTTAGCCAAAATGTCCAGAAAAAAGAAATGGCATATGACTGCTGTGACACTGGGATTTCTTCTTTGTTCTGATTTAACATGAGTCACTTCTAGGACTTGCCTGGAGATGAATCTTCTTCATATCCATTCAATGAATCATTCAAAAATTACCAAAATTGTCTATCAGGAATGGATGTGGACTTTCATCAAATGATCTTTTCCTTTATTAAATGAATGTGGCACATTTCATGGATGGGTTATCTAATTTTGGACCATCTTTGCATTCCTACAATAAGCCTACTTGCATTCCTAGAATGTATCTACTTGGTTATGAAGTTTTATTATTTAAATACAATGTAGAATTTTATTTAGTAACATCTGAAAACTTTCAGCATCCATGGTAAGACTTACTGCCAAGGTTTTTCATTCCTTCCTCTTCTGTATTTCATTCATCTTCCTCTTCACTGGGTTCTCCCTTCCCAGCTACAAAGACCACCTTCTCTCAGCTGCAGCCTTCCTCTCCCTCCCTACACCTGCCATACTCTGGGCCAGCATGCACCACTTGTTGGCCACTGCTCTCTCCAGGACCCCACTGTCAGCCTTGCCCCTTTCTTTTTCCTTTTTTTTGGAGACAGAGTCTCACTTTGTTGCCCTCAGTAGGGTGCCATGGCCTCACAGCTCACAGCTCACAGCAACCTCCAGCTTTTGGGCTTAGGCGATTCTCTTGCCTCAGCGTCCCAATTAGCTGGGACTACAGGTGCCCTCCACAATGCCTGGCTATTTTTTCGTTGTAGTTGGCCCGGGCTGGGTTCGAACCCACGAGCTCCCGTGTATGTGGCTGAGCTACAAGCGCTGAGCCAACTTTGCCCCTTTCTGTGTCCTCCCTGGCATGGGGAACACACAGTAACAAAATATCATCATTCCCTTGTCTGGATGGGCCTCTCCAGCCACTGTCCCCTCCCTGACTTGCCAGTCTCCTGATCTCCTGCCAGGGCCATGGGTCAATCCTGTCCTCTCTGCTCCTCTCTGCTCTCGTTCTCGTGCCAACTGGGCCTCGGGTTGGACCCTCTGAGGTCTGCAGTCTCTTGCTACTCACCCTGCCTGGCCAGTAGTCTGTGAAATTCAGCATCCAAGGCCTGAAACACAGGTTGTCCTCTCCCGTTCATTCTCTTCTAGCCTCCACTTCCCACAGCGTGGGAGACAGGGAAACACCCACTCACACAACCCAAAGACTCTGCTCAGAAACCTGGTGCCCTGGTTCACCCTCTGAGCCCTGGCGTCCTGCTCTGCCTGCTGCCCACAGCTGCCCTTCTACCTCAGGCCCAGAGTGCTCTTCCCGGAACCCACGCCAATACTTGGCCATGCCTTTAATACATAATCTCATTCTACCCTTCCACTCCTACCAACCATGATGGCCAGCTAGCTGGGGTCCCACTTTACAGACAGGAGAGCCCCTCTCCAGCCCTGCTGCCAACTGCAGAGAGCAGGACACGGCCCCCCTACCTCTGCCCCCGCCAGGCGTCTTTTCATCTCCTTTCTTTCCTTTTCCAGCCAGATATGGAGTCAGATGCCCAAACACTAAGCCATCCTGGTGGGTTGTTAAGGAATTAGGGACCAAGTGGTCAGGACTGTTTGCTAGGCCCCAAAAGTCCCCGGGTTTTTCGGCTGTGACCCCCCAGTACCTAGAAGAACACCTTCAAAGGAAAGTTTGACATGTGGGAGCGAGCTGTGCAGGACAGTGGCACGAGCGCAAACTTGGGGACCAGGTCGGCGTGGCCGCCAGCTGTCGAGTGACCTCAAGTAGTCACTCGTGTGCTTCTGGCTCCGAGCTCCCTTACCATCAAGTGAACTAACGTCCAGAGGAGCCCGGCGCAGCGCCAGCACACACGCGGCATCACAGCGGCCGCACTAACTCCCGAGCGTTGCCGCGTGGGGTGCGCTGGAGTGGCGTGGGTGTTGGGGGATGGGGGTGAAGTGGGGTGGAGAATGAGCTCCCTGCGGAACGAGCTGCAGTGGGCGCCGCAGCGCCATCTGGTGGGAGCTCTCTGCTTTGCTACCTGTCAGGCCACTCCAAGCGAATGAGCCCAAAGAGAATTTGAGAGCCAGAGTCCCCATGGACATACCAGTGGTGCCAGACTCAGGAGCGGTGCCTTAAGGCTGCGGTGAAGGGCGCATCACCTAGGGAGTCCAGGCTGTCATCTTTGCCCATTTGCCCACTAGACACCCGTCTTCACTGTCACCTACAGGTCTGAAACAGGGCCCTAGACCTCTCTCCCTCAGCTGGGAGTACTTTACAATGGAGGAGAATTAATTGACTAACTACAAATAATTTATTTAACTTTTAAATGATCCTTCTAGGAACAAACCCTCCAAACAGACCTTAAAATACATATTAAAATTTAATATAGGGCAATGTTTCAAATCACTGAAAAAGTATTGTTTGATAAAGATGTAGGAATGATAATTAACTATTAAATAATCTCATTCACTTTTCCTTCATTAAAGATTAATTATTGCCATCCATTCTTTCTTTGTCAAAAAGCCACTAGGCAGGTCCAAATGACGTCATTGGCCCCGAAGTTGGGGGATTGTAGCGAGGTGTTGTAAGTGAGGAGAAGGTGGCAACTTGGTAAAGCAGGGAGGGTGGCTGGATACTGGGAAAATGAGCGGTAAGTAAAGCTGTGCTTAGGAGGGAGGAGCCACGTTTCTCACCTTTGGGAAAGGAAGTACAATTACAGGAAGGCGGAGGGCCAGAATGAACCCTGTGGTGTTGGGTCGGAATTGGAGGTATGGATCTGAAACCATGATTTTCATTATATCTAGATAAATACAAATGGAAATATGAGTATGTGTGTATGTGTGTACATGAGTGTACAGATGTATATTTCCTAGCTGTGTTCACTGAAAAGACCTGGGAACGTAACAAACCTATAACAATGACCACACCTACCATCCAGGTCCTGGTCACCATCATATTGTGAAATATGTATTTGGTTTGGTTCCAAGAACAGAAACATGAGGAAAAAAAAAAAAAGAGAGAGAGAGAGAAAAGTATATATTCAGTCTTCATTCCTCTTTCCAGACATATAGCTCTGAAAAATCCTTAGACTCTTTTGGAGTGATAAGAATATCTCTTGTGGCAGTGCCCATAGTGCAGTGGTTACGGCACTGGCCACATACACTGAGGATGACAGGTTCAAACTTGGCACGGGCCAGTTAAAACAACAATGACAACTGCAACAACAACAAAAATAGCTGGGCATGGCTCAGCGCCTGTGGCTCAAGTGGCTAAGGGGCCAACCACATGCACCTGAGCTGACAGCTTTGAATCCAGCCCGGGCTGCCAAACAACAATGACGGCTACAGCCAAAAAATAACCAGGTGTTGTGGTGGGCACCTGTAGTCCCAGTTACTTGGGAGGCTCAGGCAAGAGAATCGATTAAGCCCAAGAGTTTGAGGTTACTGTGAGCTGTGGCACCATGGCACTCTACCCAGGGTGACAGCTTGAGATTCTGTCTCAAAACCCCCCCCCCAAAAAAAACCTCTTATATGCTAATGAAATGACTGGTGGCTGGAGGACCCTAGATAGCCTCAGAATGGGGGCTGATTGCCAGGGAAACTAACCACTTGTTTAGAAGGTTGGAACTACCAGCCTCACACTTCCCCAACTTCTGGGGTGAAAGAAGGAGCAGACCAAAGGTCGAGTTGATAAACCAGTGGCAAATAATTTAATTAACCATGACAATGTAATGACACACCCATAAAAACCCTAAAGGACTGAGTTCGGGGGCTCCCAGACAGCTGAACACATGGAGGTTCCTGAAGGGTGGCATGCCTGGAGAAGGCATGGACACTCCGAGCCCCTCCCCACACCTTGCCCTATGCCTCTCTTCTGCTGCTCATCTACATCCTTTGCAATATTTTTTGTAATAAATAGATAAATAGAAATCAAGTGTTTCCATGACTTCTATGAGCTACTCTAGCAAATTAATCAAACCCAAGGAAAGGGGTGTGACAACCCTGATTTACAGCCAGTAGGTTGGCAAGACAGGCCACAGCCTGGGCTCACAGTGGGCATCTGAAGTGGCGACAGTCTTGAGGACTGAGCTCTCACCCTGTGGGATCTGATGCTGTCTCCAGGTAGCTAGTGTCAGAATGGGATTGCATCAAAGGACAACCAGCTGGTGACCCACTGCAGACTTGATTGGTTGTTGGTGGAGAGAGATCCCCACCCATTTTAGTGAGCAGAGATCACAGAGGTGTTCCGTGTTATGAGAGTATAATAGGAGAAACTGAGTTTTCCCTCTACCCCATGACCACCTGTTTGGTTACCATTGCCAAACACTGCTCTCCACCAGGGCTCCTTGGAGAGATGACTGTTCCTAGGATTTAGCAGAGCAAGTACAAGGTAAACCCGGGACATCTTTAGTGCCAGATAATTAGGAAGTGTGCAAAGAATGCAGGGACATTCTTTTTAAGACAGAAAAGCCACTTCAAGGCACTTTCAGTAGGCAAATGTAGGGCAATTTGAGCATCAAAACAACTAAAGGTAGTAACAGGTAATAACTAAATGTGAGAATCTGGGAGTCCACTGCATAAATGGATGAGTGATGTCAGTGTGGAAAGCTCTCCCTCACCATGGGTGCCATGAGCTAGAGGAGTGGTGCCATTAGGATACTACTGTTTGGCAGCCACCATAGTATCAAGTCCCGTAAGAGCTAAAAGGTGTGTGAAAACATCTCTCCACGAAACATTTATTAATTCAAATAGGCAAAAAAATCAACTGATGTTGGTGGTGGATTAGAGATGTTCAGCAGTCATTTTCATAAACTTTTCTGTATGTTTAAATTTTTAATAAAAATTGAGGGAGAGGCTGGGTGCAGTGTCTCATGCCTGGAATCCTAGCACTCTGGGAGGCCAAGGCAGGTGGATTGCCTGAGCTCACAGGTTCGAGACCAGTCTGAGCCAGTGCAAGACCTCATCTCTAAAAATAGCCAGGCGTTGTGGTGGTGCCTATAGTCCGAGGTACTTTCGAGGAGGGATCAGGAGGATCTCTCTCTCTCACTCTCTCTTTTTTTTTTTTGAGACGCAATCTCACTCTGTCACCCTTGGTAGAGTGCTATGGCATCACAGCTCACAGCAACCTCAAACTCCTGGGCTTAAGCGATTCTCTTGCCTCAGGCTCCCGCCACAATGCCTGGCTATTTTTGTTGTTGTTGCAGTTTGGCTGGGGCCAGGTTCACTGAGCCACAGGAGCTGCCCAACGCTATTTTTTTGTTGCAGTTGTCATTACTGTTTAGCTGGCCCAGGCTGGGTTCGAACCTGCCAGCCTTGGTGTATGTGGCTGGCAGCATAACCACTGTGCACGGGCACTGAGTCAGGAGGATCTCTTGAACCCAGGAGTTTGAGGCTACAGTGAGCCATGATGGAACCACTGCTCTCCAGCCTGAGCAATAGAGCATGGCAGGTGGGGGTGGGGATTGCTTGATAAAGGAGAAAGAAGGAAGAGGTGACTTGTAGCCTGGAGAAAAATCAGTATTATAAACTGACCAGCAATGACAAAGACGCCAGAGTTTTTCAGATTGCCTTTTTAAAATGGCCTCCAACTAACAGTCTTTGATGAAATTTCAAGATGAGATTCTACTCTCTATGCCTCTTGAGAAACTGTTTCCACTTAGGTGGTCGGCCTACCCGGTCAGTGGCCTGGACCTTGTAGTGACCTAGCACCTGGCTGGCTGGAGGCTCCACCCCTGACACATGAGGCCTCCAGCTTAGCGTTGTTTAATGAGGAGCAATCTGCCTCCTACAGAAGTCCTCCCCTAGGACCTCCCAGGCTAGGTGAGGCCCCCTGTAATGTGTTTTCACTGTGCTGTTCCTTCATCCTGGCCATTTATCATCGCTTGTGTGACTTGTGTGAATATTTTATCTGTTTTTCCTGAGCCCAAGAACTGGGGCTGGATATGTCCTTGAATCCCACCAGGAAGCACAGTGCCTTGCACAGAGTGTCATCGATAAACATTTGCTGAATGAATGAATCTGAATGCACGCAAGAAAAAGCACAAGAGTTGCAATGACTTTATTCAGGTTTGAGAAGCAAATTTCAGGAGAGTCCCTGACAAACCGTTGGTGTCCAGAAGAGGCCGCTCCAGGAGAAACGCACTGGTCCTGAAGAACTGGCACTTTCGGTTCAGCCCAGCGCAGTGTGCTACGGGTGTATTTATTTATTGCAGTTTTTGGCCCGGGGCCGTGTTTGAACCTGCCACCTCCAGCATATGAGGCCGACGCCCTACTCCTTGCGTCACAGGCGCCGCCCATCTCCAAGCGTATTTAAATACTCCAGCCTGACCTGGCTGGCACCCTGCTGATGACTGATTCTCATCTTCAGCAGCTTTTCTCCCTAGTGCCATTCACTTGTTTCTTTAAGTTGACCATGTGTCACGTAGGGAGTCGCCTTAAAGGTGAGGCTTTCTCCAGATATACATACTGTATATACTCGAGTATAAGCCAACCCAAGTATAAGCCGACCCCCTTAATTTTACCCTAAAAAACTGGGAAAACTTAGTGACTCGAGTATAAGCCGAGGTGGAAAATGCAGCAGCCACTGGTAAATTTCAAAAATAAAAATATATACCCAAAACAATTACAATAATTGAGG
>CAUYPK010004270.1:0-49764 GCA_963574355.1 Loris lydekkerianus | reverse complement strand
CATCCTCTTCTAGCTTGAAAGGTTTCAGCAGAGAGATCTACAGTTATTCTAATATTCTTCCCCTTGTAGATAATAGTTTTCTTTCGTCTGGCAGCTTTCGTAATTTTCTCCTGCATATTAACTTTAGTGAAATTGATTATGATGTGTCTGGAGGATGTCTTATTTGGGTTGAGTCGTGCTGGAGTTCTGAAACTGTCTGCTATCTGAATTTCGGAATCTCTTGGCATATCTGGAAAATTCTCCTTCATAATCTCATGGAGAAGAGACTCTGTGCCTTGTGAAGCCACTTTGTCACTTTCAGGGATCCCTATAAGACGAATATTGGTTTTCTTCAAATTATACCAGAGCTCTCTGAGAGAGTGGTCTGTTTGTGCTCTCCATTTTTCTTCTTTTTTGAGGGTTTGGGTGCATTCAAAAATCTTTGTCTTCAATGTCAGAAATTCTTTCTTCTGCTTGCTCCATTCTGTTACTGAGGGATTCTATTGTGTTTCTAAGATCTTTGAGGGATGCAACTTCTTGTCTAAATATGTCAAAATCTTTGGTCATTTTCTCTTTGAATCCGTTGAATTCTTGAGATAACTTTTGGAATTCTAGTTCGATCTTATTTGCTATCCAGATCCTGAATTCAATTTCTGACATCTCAGTTATTTGTTTGTGCATGGGGTCTTGTGCTGTTTCTGCCCCATTGATCCTTGGGGGAGTTGATCTACTCTGATTATTCATATTGCCAGAGTTTTTCTGTTGATTTCGCCTCATGATTGTTTTTCAACGTTGCCTCTGGCCATCCTCATAGTTAGGGAGGTGTCTCTCCAAGATTAGACCCCAGCAGGATCACTCTATTGTTGCTGGATCTTTGTAGGGAGTGACCCTGTTTAGTTTCTCTGGGGCTACTCTAGCTAGGGAGTTCTGGTTGTGGAAGCAGCTCCGGTGTGTGACACACTCGGATCCAACAACAGGGCTATGGGTGTTGCGCACAGTTCTGGGAGTGCCTGGCGCCCATTGACTTTGGCACAGGAAGCCCAAGGCTCTAGCAGTCTCTGGCCAGGAGAAGGGCTCTGCACAGAGGCAGGGAGGGCTCCAGAGGGCACGCAGCTACCAGAGTCGCTGGCCAGATGAACAGGGTAGTGTGGAGGCGAGGAGGACACAGGAGGGAGGATGCAGGGTTGCGTGGCACCTGCAGTACCTGGTCAGGGAATGCGGAGGCCCGGTGGGTGCAGGTCACGGGTCGGGTGTTGCTGCACAGCTCTTATGGAGGTCTGTGCGGCGCCAAGTCCAGGAATTTGAGGTTGCTATGAGCTGTGACATCAGGGCACTTTACTCAGTGCAACAGCCCAAGGCTCCAGTGTGCCAAAATGTCTCACTCTGCCCCTAAGGATTAAGGCTATAAGGCAGCTCAGTCCCTGCCTTAGTAACCTCACTAGGTTACTTTGTCCCGCCTGATCCTTGCTCTGGGACCCTGAGGGCGGAGCTTGCTGGGGCAATTCTTTCACATGGCCAACTCAGTGGCTCAGTCTGGGGCCCCAGACAATGCCCAAAGTTCTCCACACTCCTGCTCAAGCTCTTCCCAAGGCAGTTCAACTGAGTGCCAAGTCCAAGAACATCAAAACAGTTCACAGGTAAGGCCTTTCCCGTTTGCAGTCTCACTGCTGCTTGTACTTACAGTTGCCAGCATGATTAGGTGGATCGAACACACGCAACCACTTGCCAGTTTTCCACTGTTTTTGTCCTCCTCTTGGGGTCCAGAAGTCCCTTGCTGGCTCCCTGTATACTCAAAGGGATGATTATAGGCAGATCCCACCAGCCAGAGATGCCTGGAGTCTTGTCTTCCCCACACCCGCCGTGCCCAGTTGCAGGGAAGCTGTTACTCGGCCACCATCTTTAATCCTTTTGCTCTGGTTCATCTTCTTTACAAAAATGTCTATTCAAGTCCTTTGCCTATTTTTTAATCAGGTGGTTTTGTTGTTGAAGTATAGGAGCTCTTTGTATATTCTGGTTACTATCCCCTTATCAGATAGATGATTTACAGACATTTCTCCTGTTCAGTGAGTGGCAGCTGATTATGTTTTACAGAGAAGTTTTGATCTCATTTAATGGTAATGTTTTTAAATTTTAGAATGATCCTCATTACAAGGAATTTTTTTTCAAAAATTATTTCAAAAATAAAACATCCTTTAAACGTTTTTACACCGGATTTCTCTCAGTGCATAAATAACATGGTAAGCTAAGTCTTAAATAAATTTTATAAAGCTCAAAATAAAGTAGAATAACCAATAATTTGGCAAATTCCAAATAAGGATTAGAAATGTGCGTTTGACCTGGCATAGTCAGACAACATAGCCTTTAAGCTTATTAAGTTTTTGATCAAATCTTAGGAATAAACTACATAAAGCACTTAAGAATGAGGACTTATTTTTTAAGCTTAAAAATGTTCTGGCTATAGAAAAGAGTCTCATAAAAGGAGATTAAATAGTAGAGTCTGCTATCCTCATGTTTTTACATATATCCACTGAGTATTAACACACTGAAGGGCTAAGGGCTAGAATTCAGAAAACTGAACATTACAAGAGCTTATCAATCCACAAATTGGATTTTTTTGTTTGTTTAAATATCCTGCCAGTTTCCAAAACGTATTTGTAGGGCAATATGATGAGTCATGTAGTAGTCCTGATATTGGGGGTATGGAGTTAAAGCCATTTGGTTAGAGAAGAAAACTATGCATGTAAGTTGAGGATAGGTGTACTGCAAGTTTCTAGGTAGCATTAGCAAAAAGACAAACTATAGATTATGTAGTTCACATCATATGGTACAAGGAAGCACACCACTTAATAATCATCACAGGCCACATTTTTTCTGGTGCTAAACCATTAAGAGGAGGAAGAGTCGTACATGTTCATAAACAGGCCAGTGATCTCCAAAATGGACAGCACTTTATAAAAGCTATGTGAACATTGTTCATACAACTCTCCGCTCCTCCTGTATGCCTGTGAGTCTGTGAAAGCATTTATTTGCATGATACGGTAACATGATTTAACTTTTGATCTCTTTGACGTGAATCAGTTGTGGCTCAGACTGGCCTCGCCTGGTCCCTGATTCTTAAAGTTTTCACAGCCTTTGTCATAATCCTTCTGCAAAAGTTTGGAACCTTGAAATACAAATTCCAAACTCCCATGGGATAGTTTGCCCCTTAGTTTATAATTTATATCTGTATATACTAACTTGACATTCACATTTAGAAAAAAGAGGCTGAGCATGATAGCTCACGCCTGTTACCCTAGCACACTGGGAGGCTGAGGCGAGTGGATTGTTTGAGCTCAGGAGTTTGAGACCAGCCTGAGCAAGGGCAAGACCCTGTGTCTACTAAAAATAGAGAAACTAGCCAGGTATAGTGGTGCACAACTTTAGTCCCAGCTACTTGGGCGGCTGAATCAAGAGGATTGCTTAAGCCCAAGAGTTTGAGGTTGTTGTGAGCTAGGCTGATGCCATGGTACTTTACCCAGGGTGACGGAATGAGACACTGTCTGAAAAAAAAGAAACAAAAGAAAAAAGGAAGACCTGAGCTCCTGCCTTGGTGAAAACGGCAACTGTTCCCTGATGATGTAACTTGTTTTAAACCAGAACCTATCTAAGAATTCCCTCTTGAAGTTTACTATTCAAGTCATGTATTTTTAAAAAAGATTTATGGAGAAAATTATTTATAGAGAAAATCAGCACTTACGAAGTAATAGATGGTAACACTGGGTTCACAGAAGTTGTCTTCCCAGAGTTTCCCGAGGATGGAGCTTTAGGGGAATCATTGTTCGCTCTAAAGCAAACTCTTTATCAGCCATGTCAGATAACAGACGTGTTAAGACTGAAGGTTAGAAGTCGGGACAGATGTCTAGGGGACCCGTGTGTACTTGGGCAGCAGGAGGAGCACGTGCTGAGCCTTGCGAGTTGGTCTTAACAGTTGAAAGACCTATTTTTTAGAAATCTGGCCTCTGATTTTTAACTGACATCCGTGGAGCCAACTGATGCTTGTCCCTATGGATAGAATTCCTTGCTTAATAGACTGATGTCTTCTTTAAAAAGGCTACAACTATTTGTACAAGATAAATGGTTTTCTACCATCTAAGTCTTTCATAAATGAATAATGTCACAGTCCAAAAGGAAGGCTAACAATTTCAAATATTTGGTATTATTGCACCTATGATGTTAAAACTCAGGAGAGAATTTTTGGTTTTCAGGCATTTTTAAGAGAGCCAGAAGGGAAACTAAAGTGGGGAGGTCAATTCTGTCCTTTCAGTAACCCTGCCAAGATGATAGTGACATGACTAAGGAGCAAGAAGTTGTTGGATGGGCACATGTTTTGCAGGTAGTGCCAACTGGATTTGCTGATGGTGGATGCAACATGTGAGAATGGGAGGTGTCAAGAATGACTCAAGGGGTTTTGGCTTGAGCAACTGCAAGAATGGTGTTGCCATTGACCAAGATTTGGCTTTTTATGTGCCAACTATTCTCATTTTTAAGTTTTTCCAATAATTTTCTTGTATGTCAAAGCAAATCACAAGTACAACTCCTGAACCAAATTATCACTGCCATCAACTTTTCAGAGGCAGATCAGTAAACTTAACTTTGACCTAGCATGTCACAAATTTTAAAAGACATCAGCATCAGCATAATTTTGAAGCAGTTTATTATCAGAAAGAATGTATAAAAAAATAGAAATAGTGCTTTACCTTTAGCAGAATCACTGTCCATTCTAGATTAAAATTTTTAACAGCTGTGTCAGCTCATAGATGTAGAAAAGATTGAACCTCAGAGTTGGGACAGAAACTCAGGACCTGTGTGTGTCTTAGAGGAGGAGCTTGTGTTGAGCCTGTTGAACGTATGGTTGAATGTGCTTTTTGTAAGAGCCTTATATATTTAAGAAAAATTGAAGAAACTAGATTATTCTAAGGTTACTTGAGAGCTCATAAAACACTGTTTTAGTCATTAAGGAAAATTCATGAAATTGCTGAACAGAAAAGTAATTTGTCATGAAGTTTAAGTACAGGCAATGCCTAGCATACAGAAATTTCACATGTACTGCCGCAACTTGTCACAGTTGACCTTTGCAGAGCTTGTGTCCAGGAGGGAGTCACTGAGCTGCTCAGCGAGCTTAACCAGCTGTCCATGCGTCCACGGCTTAGCCTTGCTGTGACGTCTTCACCCATACATACATTGTGACTCTCCACAAGTTAAAACTTTCATTTATTTGTAAAAAAAATAGAGCCCTAAAAGAAAGTCAACAGCTGACGCTTAACATTGATTTTCAGTTACTTTTTACTGCATATGATGGGAGAAAGCATATGTGATAATGGCATTTGGAGAATCTTGAGGGTCTAAAGACTTGTAAATGGCAGCAGCCTTTTGAATAAATGAACTGCCTCTTGGGCACATATGTCCCTTGGTGTGTGCACATTTTCTATGTGGCCAGCTGCAGTGGCAGGGCCTCCACTCAGACTCTAGCTGATCTGCCCAGACTGTCCAGCCTGAACCCCCTCCCACCCCTACCCCAGAAACAATAGCATGTCTTACCAGTCGGCTGATTAAAGGAGTCGTGTGTTGCTCTGGAACTAAGCCTGGGATTTGATCACATGAATTCACTCACGTGAGCCAGAGGCAAGTCCGGATTATTTCTGGGCGGAAATCTAGACATGCCAGTGGTGTTGGCCACATCAGCTGGCGTTAACCTGTTCTCTCCCATTTGTTTTCAGTTCCAGGGCTCCTAAAAGCTTTTGAGCAGATCTGTGCATTCAGATTTAAATTTAGTTTTGACCCACCTCGCTGGCTATGCAATAGCACTGACCCAAGGAGCTGGGCTATGGAGAAAGGTCCTCTCTCCCCGTTTGGTCTCACAGGAAAGATCAAGTGAAAAAACAAAAGGTTAAGGGCTAAAGTTGCAGGGGAGGCTCTACTGATGCTCTGCTTCCAAAATGTATTTGCAGGAAGGTTAAACTGTATTCGTTGGTTCTCCAGGTTAGCATATTGTGAAAAGTGGTAGCAATACTATCATTTTCTTTGACTATATGGTGGTATGTTGCAGTTGTATTAGGATATGTTGTTTTTACCAGAGTTTTGTATATTTATCATTGAAGGTCTAGCAGAGTGTGTTATAAGGCAGCATAGCTATACCCTCACAGTTTCATTAACTGTGATGTCTAGACATAATTAGGCTCTCACTGACAATAGCAGACAAAATAGAAAATCATTTTGAGGAAAACGAGTTGAAATTCTGAGAAACTAAAAGAACACTAACAGAGGCATCTGTAATCGTCGGGCACAACCCTCAGGACAAAAGCATCACCTGTCACAGGTCAGTGCTGGTGCCCGTGCTTGTGGGTCCTGCAACCTCTTACTTGGGAATATGTTCTTACCCCCTTGATTTTGTTTCATTTTGTTATTTCATGATACTCTCTGCACAAAGGTAATCGAAAACGTCTTCTGTGATTTAGAAATAACAGCTTTGATGATTAGAAGTTGACCCACTCATTCTTATTTCATAGACTTTATTTTTTTACAGAAGTTTTATGGAAGTACAGAGAGTTCCCACATACCTCCTCTCCCCAGCTCACATGCACACACAGTGCCTGATTATTAACGTCGTGTACAGTGGTGCATCGGTACAGCCAATGCACCCGTGCTGGCATGTTAGTATTCAAGCTCATAGTTCACGTCAGGGTTTATTCTTTGTGTCATGTATTCTGCCTGTTTGGACAAATGTTGACGTCCTGGATCCCCACTGCAGTACCATACAGAACATTTCACACACACACACACCCCCGAATGTGCCTCTGTTACACTCATTCACCTCTTCCCAATTGCGCCCTGAACCCCTGGCACCTCCTCATCTTTTTACCGTCTCTGTACTTTAGTTTCATTTATTTTTAAGTAACTACCCAGCTGTTCCTTAGGAAGCATCATTCATTCCTTTATTCACAAAGTGGCCTCCCGATAGATACTATGTGCCAGATTGTGTTCTACACTTGGGGATTATAGCGGATGACCAAAAATAAAAAAACTCCAATCTTCACGAAGTTTACATTGCAGTGTATCAAGCCTCCAGGCCCAGCTAGGTCATAAGTAGGAGTGGAAGGGGTCCTCTGAGTGCACAGGATGAGAGGAGGTGGTTGCAGAAAGTACTGAGAAGGGGCCTCCTGCCATTTGTCCCCTGGTCTCAGGTCAGACCCCACCCCAGCATTCCCTGCAGCCCAGCCCCGGGAGTTGTGCCCACCAGCCTCCTCCAGTGCCGCCGTGTTCTCCATGAAGGGCAGGAAGAGCACTGTGCCTTTTCCCAATTTTTTTGTCTCTTATATATAAGCACCTCTTTTACATTTTCAGCAAGCTTTCACGACTAGTTACCTAAAACCCTGCCTAGTGCTAATATCATAGAAAGTTTACAAAGAAATAGGTGCCTGTCGTCATCTGAAGCCTAAGTGGACAAGGTCTTCCCCCTGTGGAAGTGGATGACCCAGAGTTCTCTGTTCTCAGGCTGGTAGCTGTTCATTCGCCTGTCTGGCCATAACAAGACCTGTCCTTTACCCCACCGCCTTCTCCATAGCCCTACTTCTCTAGAAAAATAGAAAGGAGGTTTACATGAGTGAGTTTGGGCCAGGGAGAGATGGAAGATTAAAAGATACCATTTGTCCTTACTAGCTCTGCCCTGTTCTCTCCTTTTTGGTTCCTGCAAGAAGCAGACTCAAAATCAACTAAAGGACTGTGTTGTGTAACCCTGCTAATCACATTCTCAGAGCAGACCCAGGGTCTGCTTCACTGGCTGGGAGAGCCGGGTAGGCACATCTCTGCCCAACTGTGCATCCGGTGACATCATACTGATAGCCTGAAATGGGCCACAGTGGGAGTATTTACACCAGGGAAATAGGAAACACTACCAATAACATTTTGCTAATTTTTTTTTTCCTTCAAAGAACCCCTGTACCTGCATGCCACTAGGCAGATCCATGTTAACCAAATTCTTACATTGATTGTACTGTAGTCGTACACTTAAGAACACTGTATTAGTTCCTGTATTCTAATTCTGCTCTGCCTAGTTTTGGGGTAAATACCAACAAAAATCAACAGCAGATTTGATCCCGTAAATTTTGAAAACCAGACTTAGCATCAAGCTACAGAGACCTTGGCTTCCCTTGCTTATCTTTTTCATTTCCTTGGGAGAAGAACTGAGGCGATTTGTAGAAAGATTTATCTATGGGATTTTTATTGAAATCTGACAGTACTGTGACCCTGAAACTTGCTATTGCAGATGGCAGGCCAGGATCATCATTAACATTTCTTCTCCCACATCACAATTTGCTGGTCTGTGTGTAATCAACAAGATGCCACCCTTGCTGACTCTGCGTTTTGTGCCCCACGTAGGACTGCGCACGCCAGAGCAAAGGCCGATGCCGCCGACCAGGCTGCGCTTGCCGCTCGCCAGGAGTGCGACATCGCCAGAGCTGTGGCCAGAGAGCTGTCGCCCGATTTCTACCAACCAGGTAACGTAATCCTTCTTTGGTGGGAGAGGGGGGAGCACTGGCTTGGGTTTCCTTTTTCTTTCCAACGTGAAGGTGTTTGAACACCTTTTGAGCCCCACAACCCTACAGAAACAAGTGGGAGAATGTGTACAGGTTGAGTATTTCCTATAGAGATGCTTGGAACTAGAAGTATCTCGGATTACAGATTTTTTTAGATTTTCACATTCAGTGGAGCCTCCCCTGCTGACCACCTCCTTAAGTTGACTGGATTTTCATAGACCGTCAAGCACCACATATGTCAGTACAGTAGACCTAGTTCCTCAGGTCGACCACCCCTGTGTGACAGTGTGTTACAGTCCCTTGGTAGGCAACTCACAGAGGTTCTGCTATATTTACAGGTACATGTGACACCAGGGAGGGCACCCAAGTCTAAACATGGTTTGTGTATGTCTCATATACACTTTACACATACGACCTGAAGCTTACTTTATCCCATAGTTTTTAGTAATTTTGTGCATGAGAAAACCTTTCGACCACGTTTTCACTGCACCCTGTTACAGTACGCCAGGTATGAAATCTTCCACTTAAGTCTGTGTTCAGAAACTTTTAGATTTTTGGCACATTTTGGATTTTGGATCAGGATGTTCAACTTGCCCTAAACTGTCACCCAAAGTCTTGAGTGTCAGCCCTGGACATTTGAGTTATTCCCCAAGGCATCCTCTCTCCTCCCCCCTCAACCTTCAGCTGCATATAACCAGCAAACTTTGAGCTGTTAACAGTAAGACAAGAATCTGAAAGAAGTAGTTAATTCTAAAAAATTCTGCAAGTGACCATTGCACATTCTATAACAAATACCCCCAAATTCAGAGGTATCTGTAATTAGCAGTAAGAGAAGAGCCTAGAAATATAGGCATAAACTTATGAACACTACATTTTTTTTTTTAATGTACTTAACTAACGCTCAAAGGAATATGGTTAGGAGAGAAAGCAGTGTACCGCTGGAAGATTCATCTCCACAGATTAAGAGGAAAAGGCATGTCATAATGGGAGAAATGAAAGTAACCTCAAAAAGAATCGATCTTGATCATCTGCCTCATAAGGTTGTCATAAAATAGCAATCCATAAATACTTGTAGTAGGTTTAAATATTTAATTTACATCCTAATAGTTTCTTAGTAGACTGTTTTCAACTCTTCCTATAAAATACTGGTGTTTTGTCTCAAATTTCAAAGGGTAACGGTCACCCCTTTATGTATGTTCTCTACCACTTTAGAAATATCTTTCTAGTGGTTGTTTGAGGGACCAACAAATGATAGAGATACTATTGTCCCTCACAGAGCGACTTCCCTAAGAGTTCAAGTCCAAGGAAGGCAACTGCTGACAATGAGTGTTTCCTTTCACACGCGTCTTGTTTAATTTTCCATTGGGGGGGGGGGAGTTAAGCATTTACTATGTATGTATTATATACAGGGTGTCCACAAAGTGTGTATGCAATTTAAAATAGTTAATTTATTATTAGATTTTGTTAGGAAAGGGAACCTTTCTGTTCTTTGCAGTGATCTCTGGTAGAAATAAACTTATCTTCTATTGTGAAATAAATTCACACTTCCCTCGCACCTAAGTGCATTGGCAAATTAGCTGTTGTAGGCCCTGAGCACTGGGGATAGAGTTCCACCCAAAAGGGACTGTTCTGGGCTCCCCAGCATTGCTACCATTGAGAAGGTGCTGAGCAGTCAGGAGACCATCGCTTGAACTCCTCTGAAAGCAAACAAACTTACTATTGTTGTCTGCAGATAGTAATTTCTGGGTTCTGTTAATTCTTTTGGGGAATGGGGTCCTTCTAGATTTCCATTAGGTGTTACCAAGAGGTAAATGATACAAAAGGTCATCTCAGTTTCCCAGACTGAATGGTTTTAAAAGCCTTTTATGGGTGTAAAAGCATTTGAGGGGGGGAAAAGTATTGTGGGAAAATGTAATTCCACTCTTTCTAAGTGAACACAGCTTCGTGTAAGCAAGTTGGCCATCGGGAATGAATACATCACAGTAGCCTGAGATGACAGTGGGTCTGTTTGAGACCAGAGCTAAGGGGAAAGGCTGCAACTCCCTTTGACCCACAGCCAAAACTTCCTTCAGCAACTGTATAGAAAGCCTGTTCTCTGTTGAGTATTATTGATCTTCTCAGGGGACGTAACTCATGCTTTCCACTCTGCAGTTACAGGGTGATCAAATCGGATAGACATTTTCTAAAAGAGCTTTCAAGTACTTCTAAGTCAGGCTTCTCACTTAATTTACATATCTCGGATATAAAAGTTTGCATTGTTGGAATCTGTGTGTCATGCATAGAAGCTATTAGCCCTGAGATAAAGGATGCCTGTCATAGCTTACATTTTGCTTTCATGGCAAATTACCTCTTTTCAGGAGCTGGCAGTGTTTTCAGATATTTACTATCTTAGTTAAATTTTATGCCTTTAGTTCAAAACTGTGTCATTCTGTAGTTCAATTAAAAAACAAAGGAAAAAATATAGCCATGTGAAATAGCTTTGTCACTCAAAGGATTAAGCTCTAGTAAATATAAGCATACAAATGGAAGTTTGCAAACATGTAGATAGATAATTGTGTACGTATACAGACACCTAAATTACCATTCATGGGAGTGACACAGTGGGTCAACCCCCACAAGAACTGACAAGATTGCCCTGAAAATGAGTCTCCAATACTACCTAGAGGTAGGTCAGGTGATCCAAAGTGTTAGCATGGCTTTAAGAACTGCAAGAGTTCCTTCTAACTTGAAATATCATATTCTCAGGCTATGAAATATCTACAGAAAAGATTGGTTACCCAAGGAAATACAGTAGAACCTCTGTAGGGTGACCACCCAAGGGACTGCAGCAAACTGGTCGACATATGGAGGTGGTCAACATAAGGAACCCAGCCTACTGTACTGATACATACATGCGGTATGTGTCTGGTCTAAGACAATTAGGTCATCTTCAAGAGGTGGTCAGTGCAGGGAACTCTTCAACTATGGAGATTCTACCGTATAGAAAAAAATAGTCACAGAGGCAGAATTGGCAGTGTCCATCCCAACACTGTCCAGAGGAGAAGCCAGAGCCACAACCCTGGAGTATTGCTGTCTCCTTAGCAAGGACTTTTTTTATCATGGGTGAGGATACAGGGCACTGTAGCCAATGGTGTGTGGCTTTATTGGCAAGATCATCCTGACTCAGAAAATGGATGAATCAGGCTGGCCCAGCCTGATGCCATTAGATAATTGGATTCATCTCATGCCGCTTTTCCTGATTCCATGTTCACCAGTAACTGTCTAATTTTGGTTGAGCTTTCCGTGGAGAACTGCCAACCCAGAGAGCATGTACTGGTAGTATCAATGTGGGGCCCTGGACTTACACGACATTTACATAACTCATTGTGAACTAGTGAGATTCGGGTATTGTACGTCAGTCTTGTGAGCTTTAGTAATGTGAGTCTGCCCCGAGATGACAGTGGGTCTGTTTGACCCACAAAACTTCAGGCTCCGAAGCCAATTGAACTATGACTGTCAAGGACGTAGCAGGGATTGGGGCCATGGGGCAGGACGATCAGGAGACTATATGTGTGGCTCGTTGTCCCACTCTTTCACCATTTTCTTTTTGAAATACTTAACTTGGTTTTTTATTTCAAATGATAATAAGTAGGTTGTAACATTTTATAGGTATTTATCAGTGGGGGCAGAGGTTGAGCATGGGTTAAAAAAATGGCAACACTGCCCTGGAATATGGTGGATTTAGTACACGGAGCCCTCGTGTGAGATAACCAGGCTGCCTCCCTGGGCAGCACCTCCAACAAGCTTTGCCTTCTGTGTTTAAGCATTAGAACACTCACACACACGGTGCGTTAATTATTTAGGGTGAGAGTGAAGTTTTTAGATTATTATGGACCAGTGTTAACTAAGCTTGCATTTCCAGCATGAAGTGGAAGTCTTTAGAAATCAAAGTGTATCTTCATTACATAATTGTCTGTAGCTCTTATTAATATATTAAGAAAAGAAAAGTATCCTGGAATAGATGACTTCTGCGCTCATCTTCTAAGCTCAAAATTCTGAATACATTTTTTTATTAAAAAAGGAAAATGAGTAATCCACTAGTTGCCATGAAATTAATAATTCATGAGTTTGCTGGTTACTAAGACCACTTATTTATTCCAGTATATTCAGCTTCACAAATGTGTGTTGAGGGCCAGCCATGGGCAATACTGGAATGGCCACCGCAGGCTGGCAGGCCAGAGCCCTGCAGCTGCTCTTGCAGGAATTGCAGTGTTGCTACAGACAGGGCTGTATCGTCCTGGGGGGAAGTTGCATTTTCTCCGTGTAGAACTCAAAAGCGATCCTGCCACCAGTTACATAGTCTTCATAGGGTCTTTCAGTCTGGTCCTTTTTCAGTGATTGACAGTCTCCACGGACCATGTCTCCTTTCTGTTAAATGACTGCTGCTGTTGGTACAAAACATTTGATGTTGGCACTGCCCTCAGAGACATTTGTTTTAGGGAATTTTCATGGTGTTCCTGTCGCCATCCCACTGAGGCTCACCTCTAAGGAACTAGCTAGACCCTGCAGCTACCATCTGCCATAGCTGTTCAGAAACTTGGTGCCAGCTGTAACAAGTAACCCTTCAGGTTGAATGTTGTTTTGTACTGTGTGGCTTGTTGGTGAGCAGGTGACCTGTAACTGGCTTCTTTTCAAGAAAAAGGGGGGAGGGGAAGTCCTTTAGGATTCATAGATACTGTCTATAAAACGGATGAAAATGCTGACTGCAACAGCTATCAACACTTGTCATAATTTCCCTTGCTGGCAGTATTCTGACCTGTCTTGTTAATGAATTGCTGCATCTCGTCAACTGTGTGTTGCTGGCTTTGCACTGCTGACACTCACTCCTCCACAGAACAAGCAGCGAGCACAACATGTGCTTTCCAAGAGAAAACAGTCCAGGAAAAACTTCTGTCTTCTGCATTATATTAAATGTCTTGTTTAAAAGCATTTAATCTTACTCTGGAAAATCTAACTATATACCCTCGTTTCCTTGGCCGGTCCTTCTATGACTGTGCTTTGTGGGAACCATTTCCAACTGGATGTAGTCACGTGAGGCTGGCATTACGTCCACCTCTAGTCAACGTATTTCTTATCCTCTTTCGAATGCCTGTAACTGGGCACATTAGAATTGCCTGGAGTAGCAGTCCCCAACCTTTTTGGAAACTGGTCCCTGGTTACAGAGAAACCAGGGACCAGTTTCATGGAATACAGTTTTTCCTCGCATCAGGGAGGAGGAGGAGGTTTTGGAATGATTTGAGCACATTACATCTCCACCTCAGATGGTTAGGCATTGGATACTGGTAAGGATACAACCTGGATCACTCAGTGTGCAGTTTACAGGAGGGTTCTCGCACCTGTGAGCTGATGCTGCCCCTGACCTAACAGGAGGTGGAGCTCAGGTGGTGATAATAGTGATGGGAGTGCTGTAAATACAGAAGAAGTTTCACTTCCTCCCCACTCACCTCCTGCTGTGCAGCCCAGTTCCTAACAGGCCATGGACTGGTACCAGTCCACAGCCTTGTGTTGGGGACCACTGACCTGGATCATTTGTTAAGCATTGATGTTTCTAGGCTTCAGTTCATACTTATTTAATCAAAATCGCTGAAGATAACACCTCGGATCATCTGATGGGTAGCAACTGTAGGAGCCACTGCTTTCGAGTGCATTTATGCCCTTACCCAGCCATTGTTTGAATGCATAATTAAGGTAGGATTTTTTTAATCTGAAAGTTGATTTTAAAGGGTGAGAGGCCACCCTTTAAAAACTCTGTATTTATGCTTACGTTAGGAAAATTGGTATTCAAAGGCACGACTGCTCCATTCTTATTTGCTAAAAAAAATAATAAATCTCTCTTTTCTCCCCCCCAAAATAAATAAATAAATAAATAAAAGTAGATTTAGTTGGTGCTAAACTGTACTTCCACCAGTCTAGTAAATTCTTGGAGCTCAGAAGATTTTGAGTATCATCAGAAGCCCTGTAGATCAATCTGAATGAGAATACCTGAAAAACTCATCTTAGTATAGTGGGCATGTGTAATCACACGAGACATTCCTTTCCTGAAACCCTTAGAACATGGCAACTCTGTCCAAAGAGGTGGCACATCAGATTTCTAAAGGTTAAAGAAGTGATTAGACTGGTATTTATATTCAGTGGAATCCAAAGTTTAGCTTTATAAATTTATCTATACAAATTATTTCCAATGGTCAAATCATTCTCCACTTGGCTTAATTAATGACAGTATAAATTAGAGCCAGCCAGAGTTCTAGGCACTATTATCAGAAAGCATCTGAAAATATTATTTTTTTATTCTACTATTACTAGTTTGGGTTCTTTTCTTTAATAACTAAAGTGTATCCTTTTAGATGACTTTTTTTTTTATTAAGTCATATACACATAGATCATGATAAATGGTGACTTTTAAAAATTATGATTATGATTCCTATTTTTTTATTTTTTGAGACAGAGACTCACTGTTACCCTCAGTAGAGTGCTGTAGTGTCATAGCTCTCAGCAACCTCAAACTCTTGGGCTCAAGCAATCCTCTTGCTTTAGCCTCCCAAGTAGTTGAGATTATAGGCGCCACCACAACGCCCAGCTGGGTTTTTTTCTCTTTTTAGGCTGCTCTCAAACTCCTGAGCTCAGGCAATCCACCTGCCTTGGCCAACCAGACTACTAGGATTACAGGTGTGAGCCACTGTGCCCAGCCTAAAATTATTCATTTTTATTGGACCTACCATTTTTTAATTGCCTGAGTTTATTCCCAGATAAGTGGTCTTTTGTAGCTGTTAATGTTTTATCAGTCATATCGCTTGCTGGCAGTTATCAACTTTGTTGAGATTTATCAAAGCAGCTCCCATTTCTACTTCTAATCTGGTTTCTGCAATAAATACATGAGAGACCAAAAGTCACTAAATTCTAAATTTTTTAAAATTATATATGGACATTATTGTTACATGCATTCATGGTATTCAAAGTGATATTATGATTTTTAATACAATGTGGAATGATTAAATCAAGCTAATTAACCTATCACCTCATAAATTTGACAATTTTTTTGTGCTGAGAACATCACAAAAATTTAAATCCTCAATTTGTAAACTGAACTATTACAGTTGCAGGTCTTCGAAATGAAATGCTTGGGCTTTATTTCTCAATTGCACTAGTGATCCTTCTGCCTCAGCCTCCCAAACAGCTAGGAAGGACCATAGGTTGGTACAACCCTGCCTAGGGGATTTTTTTTTTTTTTCTTGCAGAGAATGGATCTCTGGATCTCAGCCTGTTACCCAGGCTGGTCTCAAATTCCTGGCCTCAAGTATTCCTTCTGCTTTGGCTTCCCAAAGTGCTGGGATTACATGGCATGAACCACTGTTCACAGCCTAAGTGAACACTAAGCATTTAGTGCCTTAGCCTTAAGATTCTGGCCAAACCTTTTTTTTTTTTTTCAAAAATAATTTTTGCATTTATTCCTTAAATTGAAAACATTAAATGTACCTTGTAATTTGTGTAATTGGTCCACCATTATAGGGCTTAAATCATTGGCTCTAAGACCCTTGACTTTTAATTATCTTTGCACAGTATATTCACTCCCATACCCAGATGGGTCGTTCAGTAACACTATGAAATTGAGTGACAATGAAGTACAAATAAAACCAATTCTGATGAAATTGGGGTGGGGAGGTGGTTGATAGGGTGAGGGGAAAGTACATAAGCAACACTGCGTGGCTTTTACAGAGAAAATACTTTATCACAGAAGAGGAGGGGGGTTTCACAACAATCTGTAATAGATTCACAAAGGGACTTTCCATGAAAGACCAATATTAATGACCTTATGGGTTCTTAAAAGTAGCAGCAAGGTGGCTGATGGAGGGTATAACTTTTCCATGTCAGTGCTGTGTCTAGACCAGCGATTTTCAATTGGTGTGCCACAGCACCCTGGTGTACTGTGAACTTTTTAAAGATTATTAATTAAGTTACTTTCAAAAGAAGTTCAAAGCACAGGAAGTATTCTTTTTCTTTCTTTCTTTTTTTAATCAACGTAATTCAAGTGTGCTGTGAGATTAAAAAAAAAAAAAAGGTTGAAATACAGTGGTCAAGACACACAGCACCAAGAAATAATTCAGAGGGAGGCGCCTACTGCTCAGTGAGTAGGACACCAGCCCCATATACTGAGGGTGGCAGGTTCAAACCTGGCCCTGGCCAAACTGCAACAACAACAACAAAAAAAAAAATAGCTGCATGTTGTGGCAGGCACCTGTAATCCCAGCTATTCAGGAGGCTGAGGCAAGAGAATCGCCTAAGCCCAAGAGCTGGAGGTTGCTGTGAGCTGTGATGCCGCAGCACTGTACTGAGGGCAACAAAGTGAGACTCTGTCTCAAAGAAAAAAAAAAAAAAAAGAAAAGAATGCAGAAAGAGAAAGACAACATCTTTGAAATGATTGCAGTTGCACCTTTATTCAGTAAAAATGAGACATCTTTCACTGGCCTGAGAATTCAAACTATCATTTTTGATGGAGGATTTAAAAGAAAATTGCCAACTTAAGAACTAGGGTAAGCTCTTCGCCAAGTTTAGAAAGGAAATCTCAGTTGTTGACCTGCGATCTGGACAGATTTGGAAACTTAGATCCTGAGGAGTAGAATCTAAAGGATGAAATTGTGGTAATACTATCATGTTTGGGGCTCTGAGTACAACTGCAATGGTGGGTTCTCAAGAATTTTCAACTCTGGCTTTAATACACAGTAGAACCTCCATAGTTGACCAGCACCCTACATTGATCACCTCTTTAAGTTGACCTAATTTTCATAGACTGGACGTGCATCACATGTACGTATCAATACAGTAAGCCTAGTTCCTTATGTTGACCGCCTCCATATGTTGACCAGTTTGTTACAATCTCTTGGGTGGTCAAATTTACAGAGGTTCTGCTGAACTATGTGTTAAATTTTATCTGAAAGTTACACAGGAGCTATATGACTTTTGGCTTTTCAGCTGCTACAACAGTTTCCATGTCGGAAATGTGGATAAGTAGCACATAAATGCCTAACATTTTGGTGAGGCTTTGAAGTTAGGAAAATACCTTGTATAATAAATTGCAATCTCATTACAATGGCTTACAGTATGTTTTAAGTAGTTTTAGCAATTAAGGATAATTGTTCTTAGCCCCTTTGTAAATCTGTTAAGTTTGTCTGGAGTGAAGGGTCGGGTGGGAGGCAGAAAGGAAGAGGAACGGATGCAATGCTGTGAGTTGGTGAGCACCGCCCAGCTCTCTATAAAGCATGTTGGTGGAGAAGTTTCTTCCTTGTATATGTGAGCGACACTGTCAGCTTCTGGAAGAGGGCCAGCTGCACTGTGTGACCTTGACTTCACCTTATGTGGTGAAAAGTGGATGATGGGTGGAGTGGTAGCCAAGGTATGGCCATGACTTGATGACAGGGGGGAGACTGAAGAACAGGAAGGAGAGCACTGCCGTGCAGAGCTGTCCCAGAGCACCAGGATGCCCTTTCCTGTACCACTGGTCCCCTGAAGATCTTAGGCCTTAACCCATCTGATGGTGCACAGTCTGTTTCTCTACATCTCGCTCTCCATAAAACAACAATACAAGAGGGACCCATTTTTTAATGAAAAATTTACCAATTTATTTAAAATAATATTATAAATCCTGAAGTGTAGAAAAAAACTTTTCAAATGTTCTGAGACTTGTCTTGGCTCTGATGCCTGCAGAATGGACCAGTGTTCCTCACAGCTGTGAATGGACTAAGTGGGCATGATTTCACTTAGTACATCCTAAACACAGACCTTGTTCCTAGCTAGGAAGTTTTAATGATCCTTTGATGACAGATTAAAAATATGTTATCTGCAGGTTCTCCTCTCTCTTGCAGCGTACTTTATTAAATTTTCAAACACATAGCTTAATTCTTTGTATTAGCGTATCATTTGTGTCTTAGTTACGCCGAATAAATAAGCAGATGAATTATGACATTGTGACCAGTGTTCCATCAACATGAATTTCACCTTCATATTCTGCAAGTAGGCAGGAACAGTACAATTGTTCAGGAAGCTAGAACTGTTTAATTTTTATGGTGACGAAAATAATGGTAAATACTGTATAATCTTAACAGCAGCTTTTCAGTAATCTTTTCTCTTGTAGAAAGAAATATGCTTGAGCTTAATCAAAATCTTGTAAATATATTGAAAAAAGGAGAAAAGGTTGATCTGATTTGGTGAAAAAAAAATGTGTATGGCCATAGGTACAAGCCTTTCTGTCTTATTTTCTGTCCCCTCTCCTTTTTCTCTTTCTGTGTTTTGACAGGCCCTGATTATATCAAACAGAGACTTCAGGAAGGGGTAGATGCTAAAGAAAATCCAGAAGAAAAGGTACCAGAAAAGCCATCTACACCAAAGGAATCTCCTCATTTTTATCGCAAAGGCACGACACCCCCAAGATCTCCTGAGACAAGTCCCAAACAGAGTCACTCTCCCCGGCCTTCTTCCCCAAAGCTCGTGAAGAAGCAAAACCCCAGTTCAGGGGCAAGACTCAACCAAGACAAAAGGAGTGTGGCTGATGAGCAGGTGCTGGCCGTTGTCAATAAGCCCTTGATGTCAAAGGCTCCCTCAAAGGAGGCAGGAGCAGCCGTACCCCAGTCCAAGTACTCTGGCCGCCACCATGTCCCCAATCCCAGTAACGGGGAACTGCATTCTCAGTATCACGGCTACTACGTGAAGCTGAACGCCCCCCAGCACCCTCCAGAAGATGTGGAGGACGGTGACGGGTCGAGCCAGTCTTCCTCAGCACTGGTGCACAAGCCATCTCCTAACAAGTGGAGTCCCTCCAAATCTGTGACAAAACCAGTTGCCAAAGAAAGCAAAGCTGAGCCAAAAGCAAAGAAGTCTGAACTTGCTATACCAAAGAATCCAGCAAGCAAAAATTCATGCCCTTCTTTGGAAAAAGAAGCCAATTCAGTAAGTCTTGCACAAAGTGTGCTTCCTTTCTTCCTTGGTTCTTTCAGGGGGCAGCATGGCATAGCTGTGCATCCCCAGCACAGCCAGGCTAACCAGGGTTGTGGGGCACAGGGTTGTTAGAGCGGACGAGATCAGGTTTGTAAAGAGCTCACCAGGCAGAAATCCCGCTGTGTCCACTCAGCCACCCATCTTCGACTTACTTAGACCTGACCAGCTTTAGCACAGTATCGTTGTGTGGCTAGGCTTTATCAGCACTGCATGGAAACTCACTGTTACTGCAAGGAAGGAGTCAGGGCCGCTGCTAAGGGCTGCTCTTGGAGCTCTGGCTAGGAGGAGGACACCCCCAAGTCCTAAGCCTTCATCCCTCACAGTGCTCAGGATCTTTACACACACACAAGTCTCTTCTTGTGAATTCTTCTCATAAGTGTATTTAGTTGGAGTTTTCAGTAATTAAGTAGGCTTTGCAGTTAGAACACTTTTCTTTTCCAAATGAGAACTGATGATTTTCAACAGTTCAAGAGAATTTCTTTGGTCTTTTAATTTCTGGCAGTGTGGGTGCTCTTCCTGTTTCAGTTCTCTGGCAAATGTTAGTTACTATCCACTAGTCTTGAGCACTTAAGATATTTATTGTTCAGCTAGAAAGCTCTATGTTGTTGAAAAATCTCTGCATCCTCTCACAACTGAGATTTGATAGATATATCAAATTAATATTTGACCAAATTCTGTAGAGTTTATAAAATCTGAAGCTAAGTAATTATCAATTAAAAAATTGACCTGGTCACTTGCCTTTGGAATAGAGGTATTGGATGTTAAATGTAGCTTAGGGAAGGAACCTCAGCTGACTTGTAATCAGAGATATTTGCATAATGGTACGGATAAATAGCCAAGAAGAATATAATACAACCATCAGTTTCTTAGTTTTGATCTGTTTACTCATAGGGTTAAACCATTGAAATTCTTCTTTGTAATTAATTTATGTTTGAAATTTGTTAGGTTTGTCTATTTTGCTAATATTCATACAGGGTGTCCTATAAGTCACCATAAAGAGAGAAAAATGGAAAATTGTAACTAAATATACCTTTCTTTACAAAATATTCATTATAAAATTTTAAATAGATGTGGCCAAAATGTAGAGAATGTTTCATAAAGAAAGATGCACTTAGCTACAATTTCCCTATATATAGCGACTTTTGGGACACTTTGTAAAAAATGCTTCTCAAATTGCCAACTTTTACATTAATCAGAGTAACTGGACTAGACTCCATGGGGATACATGGTTTCCAAAAAGGACTAATTTTATGAGACTCTGGCTTTTCAGTAAGTGTTCATTTTTGAAATTTTTTAACATTGATATGTCAGTATGCCAATATTACAACCATAATACTATCCCTATTGAATTTTTTAAATGTAACTCACTTCTCACTTACCTTTCAGCATACCCCCAAGTTAATAAGGCTGGCTGGATATCAAAGATATCATAGATATCAAATTAGCTTGCCTGATTCACAACAGGGAAATTCTAACAATGTAAGAGCATCTTTGGGTATCCAGCAATGGGGTTCAGTTGCCTTCTAAGACACCACAAAGAGAAATATATACTACAGTGTCCTACATTAAGCTGTGATAGGGAAGAAAAAGTTGAATTACCTGGCTTGTACCTATAAGTATCTTTCTGTAGAACAATGCAATACATATGTTCAGTAAACTTACAGCCTCCTTATTTAGAAAAAAAAAAATCTGTTTTACTTATGTGCCTAATCCTCAGATTCCTAAGTTAGCCAAGCACCCTCCATCTCAGTAGGTCCATCGCTAGGGATCTCCTGCACACCCCCAGGGAGAGAGCCAGGCCCCAGCAGCTGTGCCATCTCCCTGAGCTTCAGGCTGCCTCTGCGTGTGATGGGGGTGCAAGTCAGGACTGACTTGGCACCTTCCTACGTACCACTTTTTTTTTTTTTATTAAATCATAATTACATTAATGCAGCCATGGGGTACAATGTGCTGGTTTTATATACAATTTGAACTGTTTTTATCAACTGGTTAACATAGCCTTCACTGCATTTTCTTAAGTTATTGTGTTAAGACATTTGTATTCTACACCTAGTAAATTTCACACCCTTGTAAGATGCGCCGTAGGTGTCGTCCCACCAATTACTCTGTGTATCAGTTGACAGTCTTCCTAATGGTAGGTTACAGAACTCTGCCTTCCCCACTCCTGACAACTGTTTTCTTCCCAGAGTTAGGAAGTAACATTATCATCATAAAGGTAATCAACAAATGGCCTTTAAAACAATTGAGTACTAAGTACAATTTTGAGATAGTCACTGCATAAATTGAAGGATTATAAATAACAATTTAAAAATTCATTAAATTGGACTCTGGTGCCATACATCCTGGATTCAAATCCCGGCTCTGTTGTTTACCAGTTGTATCACTCTGGACGAGTTTGCTAGCTTCTCTGTGCCTTGGTTTCCTCATCTGTACCTACTTCACAGGGTTATTGTGAAAATTGAGTTACTACTTCTAAAGTTCTTAGCACAGTGCCTAGCACAGTGTAAATGCACAAAAAGCATGGGCTATCATTGTGATGATGTTTAACACCATACTAGCTCATAAGTAGCTAGTATGGGAAATTCATACTAGAAGCATAAATAGCTCATAAATAGTCAAATGGATTTGATCCATCCTAAGCATCACCCTGGATATTGATCTCCTAGAAATACAGAAAATCTCCTGGGACACAGACTATGAGGAACAAATTAGTTTCTTGAGTGTGAGAGGCAGAAGGGAGGCTGTAGTGGAGATATCTGTGGGCAGTGGTTGCGTGTGAGCTCATGTCCCAGAGCACATAGTCTATGTGATACTGCAATTTTTATAGGGTTTTGCAACATGGCAACTCTGGTAGGAGCCAGAAGAGGCATCCTTTGAGCCTTACAATCATACAGACAAGTAAGGAGTCTTCTGGTGAGGCATCTCAACCCATTCTGAAAACTCCCTACACGTTTTTCTCAGCCATTGCTATGATCAGCTTCTAAGCTTGCTTTGAGGCTTTCCTGGTCTTCCTTTTGAATTTGTGTAAAAAAATTTAAGGCATCCCTGGCAGATCAGATTTGAACCCCACCAAAAAAAGAAAGGCAAATATATATAATTAAACTCTGCTGTTAATACTAAATTTAACTTTGTCTTTTTTTTCATATGTTTTTAATTAAAAACGTTTTAGATTAACATAATGAAACCATAATAACTCTTCTACCAGAAAATGTCTCACAATTTTAAATTTGAATAACATTTTCTTGAGGGAAAAATAATAACTTACGGAGTTAGAATTTCTCTCCTTATTTTGACTTCTATATTTTATTTTCTAACTGCCTGAAATTTTTTTCCAATCAAAACTTACACTTTGCCCTGCTACAGCTTCTTCTCTTACACCTGTCCCAATCAGTCTTGAAAAGCAAGACTGATTTTTTTTTTCATTTTGCTATTTTAAGCTACAAGTAGCTACCACAGTTACATTTATGGGACTTCACCTTAAAGCTTTTCACCATGTACCCTGGACCTTGGTATCTGTGAAGAACACAGAGGTCATGGCTTGATATCTGCCTGTTAAACTTAGCATCCCAGGTTTTTATTTTTCACCTAGTTGTTGTTTGAACCTTTAACATCTGGCTTGCTTTCATCTTCACTGAGTCATCTTTAAAAATAGCTTTATAAATGGAGCTACACTGGCAGGAGAAATACATATATGTGTGTATTTTTCATTCTGGATAAAATATTCATTATTCATTGAACCCAGATTACCAGTACAAACTCAAAGAAAGATAGTGAGCTCAATTCAACCCAAGAAAATACACACTCAAAGTAGTAACCAATTAAAAAGGGTTAGATAAGGCAGCGCCTGTCACTCAAAGGAGTAGGGCGCCAGCCCCATATGCCAGAGGTGGCAGCTCAACCCAGCCCTGGACAAAAACTGCAAAAAAAAAAAAAAAGTCAGATAAATTCACAAAACCTTGTAAAACTTTATCAAATGGGTATCAGAGGCTCAGGAGTGTCAGACTTTAGAGTTGGCGTCACTGAAGGCACTTTTGTCTTGTCATTCTGCTTTTCCTGAATCCACTGTAAGGCTCTGACCTGCGCAGTGAATTGTCTTACCTAGTATACTTTTTCTCATCTCTTATATCACTATGTGAATTAAAGCCAGTGTCCCAAAGAATTGAAATGATCCAAAATTTTGAGCACACTCATGAACAAAATTTGATCAAAGAGCATAGTAGTAGAGGTTGAGCATCAGAAATGCTCTAAAATTGAAACCTTTTTAAGAAACATGGTCTCAGAGCATTGCCAGGCTAAAGGGCGATGGTTGTTCTCAGATATAGCTCATTGCAGCCTTGAACCCCCAGCTTCAAAGGTTCTTCTCTTCTCTGCCTCCTGGGTAGCTGGGACTCCAAGGGCTTGCTTCTATATCCAGCTAAAACCAAAAACTTTTTGAGTGCTGACACGATACTCTATGGAAATGCTCATTGAAGACCTTTCAATTTGGGGTTTTGGGATTTGAGATACTTGACGTCTCATGGGTAAAAAATCTGAAACCCAAAAAACCCAAGCATTTCAGATAAGGAATACAAAACCTGAAATAGTATGTCCTTAATCTCTGTGTGGGTTGTGATGTTGAATGATCGTCTCCATTATTTTCTGAGTTATTAGAGTTTCCTACATTATGTTCTAAACATCACTGAGACGTTGCATAGGGTAGGACTCTTATTAATTTAGAAAACAACTATTCTAAAAGAGTAGTTGGCCATGATCAAGAGCTGATGTTTTCTTTATAATGCAAGAACGACAGAATATAGATGAAAGTGTCATCTTAAAAAACTTGTTGGGAAATTGCTTTGAAACTAAGGCCTGTGACTTTGATAGGGATGTGGAGAAAATGAGTATGGAGTCCTGAAGGGGACAGGCTAAAGTTTAATTTGTTTAAACTGGCTGAGTAACCTTGCACGAGATACTTGTCCTCTTGAAGCTCTATAAAATGAACTAATAATCACATGTAAAGAATAAATGAAAAATAATTTACTTAGAAATGCTTAGCCCACTGCCTGGCATTGAAAGGACTTGCGGTAAGAGTTTATTTTCTTCCCACTGGGGTTTTTCTCCCAAATAGTCCGTATCTCCAGGGCACCCAGGTTACTTCCTCCTCTGCCCCTCCATTTTACTAATCACCCTGTTTGTTCTTCATTGAATGCATTGATTTAATCTGTTCTGTTCAACAGCCTCATCCACAGAACCTGGAAAAGTAATGGGGTGATAGGAGGATTTTTTTAAATATTGGTTGCCTGGATGACCCGGGCAGCCCATGTGTTGGTGTGCTGGGTCCATAGTGGTAACCTAAGACAAGACCTGCCACTGTGGAGCTCAGAGTCTAGGGGAAGATGGCAGTTAACAAATGACAAAGCTTGAATGAAAAATGTTAGGATAGAGAAGATTCTGGGCACTCTGACCTCTCCCAAGAAAATGTGGCCTCGTGCAAGAAAGAGACTTGAGTAAGTGACTTGTGATGTGAACACTCAACCCATGGCAGTCCAGTCTCCCTTACCCACTTGTCCTCCCCTCACAACAACAACAAAAAACCAAAACCTTTGAGACTGCTAACATTGTTTTAATGCAGTCTTAATATCCAAATAGGATTTAACTGTCTCCTCATCTGTAAAATAAGGGCAATAAAACTACCTACCCACCCGCCTCATAAAGCTCATTTGGAACATTTTTAATAGTATTTAAAAATTAGACAATAGTAAATACCAAGATCATGTCTTTGTAATAAAAGGTGACTTCTTATAAAGTCCTTTAAAAGTCCTAAAAAAAAAAGTGACTTTTCCATGGACTAGATCTGAAAAGATAGGTCATATAAGGTTGGTTGTTTTAAACAAGTTTGAGGACATTAGTCTATCTGGTACTTATTATATTTATCAAAATAAGATTCTGCAGTTACATATAACTAAATTGGAAATATTATGGTTGTGATTAGAGAAATAAAAGATCAGACTTGTGAAATACCTTTAAGTGTATTCAACATCCCACCTGTAGTTTTTTATACTAAAAGGATAGGATGGTGCCTCTAAAAAGACCAGGAAAAAGGAAGAGTTAGAGAAATCCCATCCTGAATTTTTCCTTGGAGGCTTCATTGTCCTATGGGTTTTACCTCCTGTTGTAACCACCCTTGGGTGGAAACAGTTCACCCTTATCTGATAGTGTCCTGACAATTGTACGTCTTAATTCCCCCCAGTCCCTACCCACTTTGGGGAACCGTGCCTCACCCCAGGCTGTTGTCCTTTACTTTAAGGTGAATTAAGTCGATTATTATTTAAAACATTTTTAATTTAATTCAAGCCTGGATTCATTGTTAAGTGAAAATTCACAAATGGCGCCATCCAAATAAAACATTACTTTTTTGACTTTATACCTTTTGGAACAACCGTCATCATTCACACCTTATTTAATGCAACCGTGTTAGTTTTCTTACATTTTTGGCAATTGGTTTTGATAATGAACGTGGAAAAGTTAAGCTTGTTTTGTTTTGTTTCACTTCCAGGGCCCTAATTCAGTCATGATTGTCCTTGTCATGCTGTTGAATATCGGGTTGGCCATTCTTTTTGTTCACTTTCTAACTTGATTGGATTTAGGAAAGGTAAGAATAGCCTTAATTTCTCTCTAACATCATAATGAATAACATTCTTTTCTCATATTCAAATTTACTATTTTTTTTAAACAACATATTGTCCTTCACTTTAATTTTGGCTATGCCTGAATGTGATTCAACATGGTTACTTAACGCTGTAACTGTTTTGACCCTTCAGTGAAGTCATGACAACTAGTGGTGTTAGCCCACAGCTCTCTGCAGTGGTGCCGTCAGCCCTTTAAATGGCCCACCCCAGGCAGACTCAGACACAGGGAAGGAGGCTTGGAATTAGGATGGGATCGCAAGAGAGATGAAACTTGGAAAATTCAGCCAGAGGACCTGTTCGGTTCCCCTGGGAATGCTTTGTGGCTTTGGGGTCCTCGGGGAGCTGAAGCACACAGCCATGTTGGAGAACAAAACTTAATAATGATTCTTTTTTAAAATCTGCTGAAGCAGCCCCATCCGGCGAAGTTCTTGGCATTGGCTACTCCATCTGTCCTAGCAGAGTGTGACTAAACTGGAAATGTATGGAGCTGCATTTTTTTTTTTTTTTTTTTTTTTTTTTTTTTTGATGGAAGTCAACAGCTGCCTTACTATTTTACCATCTGACGTTTTTAGTAGGGAGCTGGGGAAACGACTAGCCGAGGAATGCGGTCGGAGGATTGTGTTGCTGTGGACGTGGTTCCAGCATTCACTCCAATCTCTTTAGAAGAAATAGGTAGCAGCATCACTCACCAGTCTTATGCCATGACCTGCTGCTTTAACATCTCTTGGAATGTTCTGGGAGAGAAGGTTTTGTTTGCTTGTGCACGACTCTGTTCATGTTTGCTGTTGATTTAAATATGACGTGTAGTCATCTGTCCCCTGCAGTCCTGGCTAGACAAAACACACGTGTTGCATCTCAAGGAAAACAACAAAAATGCTAGTGAAAATGTGCTTATTTTGATAGCAATACACCATTTTTTATGTCATTTATTCTTCCTAAACCTGTAAAAGGCTATTTATCTTTAAAATTTAGCAATTCGAAGGCGTTGTACCTTCCTAAGAAATAATTTAATTTTAAATGTTTCTAACATTACTGAGATGAATTATTTATGCACTTAGGAGGTACTAAATTTTAAAAGTTAAAAGACAACAGAATTAGAAGAAGTAAAGTCCAAACATTGCACAGATCGCAGTAATCGGTGTTTAAAGGATTCGGTTTCTCTGCTGACGTACTTTACAACCAAATAAAATCTTGTCAGTGGCTGTGTTAATTCCCATGAAAGTTAAGCAATATGCTATTAATAACTGTGCTTCTCTTTCTTGTTTTCTTTTTCCAACTTAAATTTCTATTGAATACATTCAGGTAGAGCATAAAGCTTTGTTCCATCCCTGCCTCGCAGTTTTCTCCCTTTCCTGTTTTTCAAAGTCCTTTTGTAATTTCATTTCAGATTTTCAAGGCTTAGACATTTTTATTTTAAATATGTGTCTTTTGCAATCCTTTGTCATTCTGACATATTCTGACTTTTTTGCTGTTTTATAATTTATCATTTATTATTCAGAAGCATGCTTACTTAGAGAAACTAAGTGGTCTTTATAAAAGTAATTATTTAAAAAGAAATCAGGGGAGGACTCTGTTAAAAATCTTTTTAAAATATTATATTGCAGAAAGGGAGCTATGTCTGAATATTTTCATAATTTGCATGGTTTAATCAAACCCTTTTACCTTATTAGCTATCTTTTCAGTGCAGAGGAGACAATTCATGTAATTCCCGTGTTAGCACAGGTGTGGACTGAATGCTTTGTCACCTGCAGGGTAGTAACCCAGTGATGTTTTTTACAGAAGTACAGTATGTTGAGAACCCTGGGTGTGACCAATATGGAATAAAGAAAAAGGCAGAAAGAGAGCAAATGAAAAATTACAACTTGTATATTTGTTTTTTACACTTTGCTTTGACTTTTAAATTTAGGAAGTAGCGTTTTTTACCCAGGAGCAGGCATTTAAGTTCCTGTCAGCCGCAGTACTCCCACCGCTCCTTCCTCACCCCATAGCTCCTTCTGCGGAGAAAGCTAATTTTTAAGAAAAAAAAAAAAAGAAATTAAAATAAAATATTTAATCTTATTAAGTGTTTATTTAAAATGTGTCATGCTTTGGAACTAATGGGTAACAGATAACTAAAGGATATGTTTATAAAGTGAGCATGTGGGTCCCATTTATAAATATATGTATGATTTATAAGCTTTTTTAAAACAAAGCTCAAATTGTTGGTATTTTTCTAAAATGTGCACAGCTGTATTTTACATGAAGGCTCTTTCTAATGGGTTGTTATACTGTACTCTACATTTTGGACAGCACATGAAGTCTGCCAATGTACTTAATAAAACATGACTTTGTTTATTTAAAGTTTCTTGCTGTGAAAAAGAACTCCCTATCTGTGAGTTCCTTTATTTATAATCCTTGAAACCAAAATGTATAACGTACAGTTTTCACAACTGTATCTGTTCTAATAAAAAAAAAGTTGGTTATTAATGAAACTGGAGGTGTGTTTCCTTTGTGAGTGAATTACTGTTTGAGTTATATGGAATGTTTTGGTGGTGGTGTTGAAAGAGATCTGAAAAATTAATATAAATAGAAGAAAAATGCTGAAAGAAGCCACGTGGCAGATGGTAGTTCCACTATTTCTTTCTATATTCTTTTCATCCTGGGCCTTCCAATTAATTTTGCAAAGAGGATTCATCACTTTTAATGCCTTCATAAATTGGATTAGTGCCTTATTCAGGGCTTTAAGACTGCTTCTATTTTTAAGGAAAACTCAAAGTTGAATTAAATCTCCCTCCTGGATGGGCACTTTTCAATTAATTAGACTTTTTTGACCATTATGCCCCAAATAAATTAATATGTTGCCATGGCTCCGACTGCCCAGGCATACTCCTGGGAGGTTAGGCACAAAGTGCAGTTTACTAAAATTGCTGCCCCAAGACTCTCCAGCCACTGTGCTCCCTCTGAAGCCATCCCAGGTGCCAGCCTAAGCTGCCCCAACACGTAAGCAAGCTGCTATGCACTATAATAAAAGGACTTGTCCAAAACAGCTTCCCACGGAGCTGTCATGATGCTTTTAAATTCCCAATTAATCACTCCAAGTGAGAGTTAAGATGCTGGAGACCCTGATGTAAAATAATGCATGGAGTTACCACCTTTCGGTATAAACAGTTGGTCTCCTTGCCAGTGTTAACAGGAATGGAACACAGAACAGACTTCTGAAGCAAGCAGAAGACAGAGGGCACTAGGAAGAGTATTGATTCCAGACTGGTGTCAAAACCACATGTTTTAAGGGCCGAAGCCAAAGCTAGGGTGAAGCTGGCGTGGTTGGGAAATCTGGGAAGTATTCTGCATGCCCTTTTAATGCAATAACTATTTCTCAAGAGTCATGGTGAGCGCTCGGTGCCATTTGCAGCTCTCCTCTCGTGCTCTGGAAAGTCACGTAGCCTTGTCTTGCCTGCTTAATAGATGGCTGTGCCCATGGTGTCTCCTCCCAGCATAGTATAACAGTAAATCACGCTGTGATGATTGCAGGTTTGCACAAAATTTCCCTTTCAGCCCAAAGGTACTGTGAAGTACTTTGGTATTTTGTAATAGCCTCTTTAGGAGTCTGATTTACAGGGGCTGGAGAAAAATAGCAAACATATTAGAAGATGAAGTATGCTAATGAATGCAGTAAAGATGGATGACATTGCAGCTTTGGTCATGAATGTTTGTAGATCCTTCTCTAATCATCTGTAAAATGGGTGTAAACATAGCACTCACCTTACTGGGTGTGAGAATGAAATGACCCCCTATTTAAGTGCTCATCAGTGTAATGCCCAGCACATAACTGTTTTGTACATGTTGGTTTTTACTGATTGTAAGAACTTGGAAAAAATTATTAAATTGCTGTTAGCATCTCAAACACATTGGAAAAGATAGGCCCCATTCTAAGGGACTTTTTACAAAGGTTAATTATGCCATAGGTCATACATTCTCCGGTGGTAAATTAGTTGAGGTCTTTCTCACTGTGAAAATCAAAAGCAGGGCCTACAGAGTTTCTTCTCAGTGCTAATGTGCAATTTGCAGTATAGGAGAAAATGAGACCTTTGCTTTACAAAGAACTTTTCTACCAGTTGGATTCTTACAATCTTCCTATGAAAGTTTTCCAGCAGGTAAATCACATAGCCAAAAGTCATAAAAATCTTTATCCGAGTCCCAGACCTGACTCTAAATATGTGCTTTCTCATGTCCAATACTGGTTAGCATTGTTCTATATTGCCACTACTCAGCCATGAAAGTATGGCAGATACCTTGAAATCAAGGTAGTAATGTGGGTTGAATGAGGTCATTTCCCTATCTCTAAGCTCTCTACTGCCACTGAGTTGAAAATTACTATAGCAGAGTCTATTAAAAGTTCTGAATAGCATGTGCTTACAACCCTACTGTTTCATTACTTTTGGTAAGGTTTTTGCACATATTTATATTTGAACCTTATAAAATACTAAATATTAATAGCTTAGCATTTAAATGACAGTCTTTTAGAGTGAGAGAGACATATCATAAATGAACTTGGTATATGTGTTTGAACATGACCAAGATTTAACACAGAAATTACACATAATGCTTAGAAGACATAAAATGGTGTGGACCAATTCTATGGTGTTCCTTTGATACTTTATCTCAGTATTCCATCAAACTTCCTCGGCATTCTCCTAAATCCCAAGTCTGATTTAGATAAGTTACAGTAGAATTAACTTAAAAGTGAGGCCCTGAGCTTTGTCCCCCTGGTGATTGATAAAGATGTTTGCTTATTGTGGTAAAGACATATCAGTCCTCTGGGAAAAGTGGGAGGATGAAGGAGGAAGATGAAAAGAGGTGGGGGGGGGGGGGAGGTACAAGCATACACTTAGAAGGAATAAATTGTAATGTTCAGAAGCAGAGCAGGCTGACTATAGTTAACAATGATGTATTATAGTTTTCAAAATAGCTTGGCGTGAAGCCCTGAAATGTACCAAAAACTTAAAATACCTAATACCCTAAATACTCTGACTTGATCATTACACATTCTATGTAACAAAATTTCAATAGTATCACAAGAATGGAGAAGCTAGAATCCAATGTACTCAATTCTAATATGAAGGCAGTAGATGACCTAATACAAGGTGGGGGGCAGGGGGAATGAGGGATGAGGTAGAGGGAGAGGGATGGGGGTTCACCGTGTATGGCACACCTCTTGGGGGCGGGGCACAATTAGAAGAGGGACTCTACCTAACGCAATCAGTGTAACCTAAGTCTTTGTACCCTCAATGAATCCCAAACAATAAAAAAAAATTTCCATGTATCCCATAAACATGTACAAATACAACATATCCAACAAATTTTTAAAGTAACAATGCTGATGTACAAGTCCTTCCTTGTCCCCTTCCTCACCTCTGGCAAACTAGTTCATAAAATTTGAAGAACAATGTTGAACTTCCAGGGAATTCATATTTGCTTACTGGAAAACGATAGCAGTCTTCAGTTTTAAGGTATGTATATGTCACACCCTTGCCATTTATGATACATATTTGGAAGAAAGGAATCTGGTAAACGTTATGTCCCTTGCACAGTGAAAGCAGAAGCAAAAGATCACCTAATTTTCTCATTTTCTGGGCATGTTTTAACAGCTCCCAACCAGCAGAGCAAGTACCCAGGTCCACGCAGCTGCTTCTGAAGTGGGTAAAGGCTGAGAAGCTACTCAAACAGCATTGTTACAGAGCTAACAAGTGGGGAAATGCATTACCAGAGAGCTGGAAATGGCATTTCAAAAGCAGTTTCACATCAGATACATTAGCGGAGGTTAGAAACATTCAGAGCCATACATCATTTCAAAAGGATAAACAAAGTCTGTGCCCTTCCTCACTGCAACTATGCAAGAATGTGCAACATCGTCTCACGTAGAGCACTCAGGTTGAGATACTTCTGTGCTCAAAGTTTGATTTCCTCTATATCCAAGTTGTCATGATACAAGTAGTGTGAGGAAGTCAGCATAATGTTTCATTTCTCAGGTCTCTCTCTTTTTTTTTTTTTCTTCAGTTTTTGGCTGGGGCTAGGTTTGAACTCACCACCTCCACCATATGGGGCTGGTGCCCTATTTTGTTGAGCCACAGGGGCCATCCAGTTTTTCATTTCTCAAGGTCAACTTTATTTCCCAATGCTTTCTTACTTTACAATTTGGTTTTCTTGCATTAGAATTTTTGTGCATAGAAATATCTTTTTTCCTAATAATCACATTTTCTTCTTCACAAAATAGTTTGACTCTAAGAAATCCTAGCAAACTATTCTCTTCGCATTTCCCTTTGTTCACTCTATTAACAATTCACCTATATTAGGTGACTGTATGATAGTCTGAAGATGATGACCCGAGTAAGTTATAAAGGAAGCACGCCAAACCTTTTTTGCTAGCCTGCTCCAAGCTTTGAGGAATGTGAACATTGCCTGTGTGTCCAGTACACTGTTGAATGTCTTCCTCCCTGAAGACCCTGGGCGCTCCACACATCAGACTTTAGCTTCTTGTCAGTCTCCACAGACCAGTAGCTTGCTCACACAGTTCACCAGTTTTGACAAATAGGTCAGATTAATTGGGGATATTTATTCAAATAGAGAAATATAGAAGAACTAAATACAGGCATGTCATTATCTATGTCCTCAGATGCCATTTTTATGAAACCAACTATATACTTCATTTTAAGTCTTAGCCACGTTCACTGGGTATCCAACACCAAACACCAGGTTTTCCTTTTGGATTCCTTTGGTGTCTGTAAAATGGAAACAACAGTATCAGCCTCAGTTTTGTTTTGAGACAAAGTCTCACTTTTTCACCCTAATATAGAGTGCAATGGCGTCGTATCTCACAGCAACCTCAAACTCTTGGGCTCAAGTGATTCTCTTGCCTCAGATTTCTTTTGTTTGTTTGTTTGTTTTTAGACAGTCTCACTATGGTGCTCTTGACAGAGTGCTGTGGCATCACAGCTCACAGCAGCCTCAAACTCTTGGGCTTAAGTGATTCTCTTGCCTTAGCCTCCCAGGTAGCTGGGACTACAGGCACCTGCCACAACGCCTGGCTATTTTTTTTGTTGGAGTTGTCATTGTTGTTTAGTTGGCCTGGGCCAGGTTCGAACCCATTCCTTTGTTGTATGTGGCTGGCGCCGTAACCACTGTGCTACAGGCACCGAGCCCAGCCTCAGTATTTTTATAAGAATCAAATTAGGTAACTTTAGATTCTCAACACAGACTATTCTGTGTTGAATATCTAATAAATTCTCAAGTATTACAATGAATGGTCTCACTTCAATTAACAGTTTTTATTTAGTCCCTTATCAAACATTTATTAGATGCTTAAATAATGAGATGCTTCTTTAAATTCACTGAAATGAAATTCTACTGGCCTTTGGTCATTAAGCCTCAAGGCCTACCCTGAGGAATGTATTCTGCCTATAGGATTAATTGAGGTTTACACAGTTAAATGGGTTCCTTCTCACAAAGAGAGGGCAGACAATTAAAATGCAAAACTGTTTGTTGGTGCTCACAAGACAACACTGGTAAGAATTGATACCATCTCTCCTAAGAAGCTTTAGGGATATTGGGTAGTACAGAACACACATTATATACTCTAGGTGCAAGTATTCATTAATGTCAGTTACTTACAGAAACCAAACGATAAAAAGATAGTTAAGTTGTTTGAGACATTAGGCTGACCAAGGCTTGCCTCAAGGATTATATATTTGGTTGTGGGAAAGAACTTCCCAGTGTGTGTGGATTTCCACTGATAGACAGGAAGGTGCGAATGGGCCCCATTGTGGTTGTAAACACAGGCAAATGGGTATGGCTTTAAATAAAATTCATTTAATCAGAAACTACATGACAAAATATCATGTCAGAGCTTCCAGAGCTTAAGAAGTCAGTGTAGTAACCATTAATTTATAAGTTGTGTGATTGATATGTATTAAAGAACAGAAAAGACAATAAAAACTTACCAGCTCCAGTTTAGTGTAGACATCCACATAGCTTTTCTCAAATCCTGCATTAAGCTAAACACTTGTGCTTTTATTCAATAATTAACAAGGAGCAATTCTGATTGAAACATGTTTCAATCACTATTTTAAAGAAAAGCTGACATGAGATGAAAATCACCTCCTGGGACTTTAAATAAAAAAGTAAGTATAAAAACTTTTGTATCATTAAAATACACACACTCTTTTTTATTTTTCTTTCACCAAATCTCATCCTGCCTTGACCACAACACCATGAGACTATTTCAGTGGTCCTCAGATGTTTACAAGCATTCAAATGACCTGAAGATTGAAACGGCTCACACCTACTGCAGAGTTTCTCATCAGGCAGGTCCAGGAATTTAAATGTCTAACTTGTTCCAGGTGATGTTGATGCTGCTGGTCAGGGGACTACAACAAAGTCGTCCTGGAAGGCACTGCTGCTCTGTTTAATCAAGCAATGAGCACATCCTAAGCTTCAGCTCCACTCAAGGCCTTTCACTTAGCTATGTGTGTGTGTGTGTGTGTGTGTGTGTGTGTGTGTGTGTGTGTGCGGTGCAGTAAAAAGAGGAAAGCAGCATGAGAAAGACACACACACCCCCCTAACATCTGCATAACACTTTACTGTCTCATTATTTCATCCTGTTAAGTCAGTGAACTGAGAAGTGTTTTCACCATTTTGCCTCTGGAAAAACCCAGGCCCACAGAGGTAGAGAAAATTGCTTAATAAAACTCAGCTAATAGTTCTCTCACAATGGCTTCCTGCAGCCCACAGCCAAACACCGTCTGGAGAAGATTCAGAGAAATCTCTTCTCTCTGAATAGTTCTCTCACAATGGCTCTGTCCAGCTCAGCAGCTCAGTCTGGGGCCCAAGATGGCACCCAAAGTTCTTTGCACTCCTGCTCGGGCTCTCCCCAAGGCAGTTGAGTGCCAAGTCCAGAGACACCGAAACAGTTCACAGGAGCTGACAACAGTGAAGTCCTTCCTGAGTCCATCCCATCAGCTCCGGGGACACTGCCTCATTTCAGAGAGGAGCCAGATGATGCTTACATCATCAAGAGCATCTCTATTGCACTCTGGTGCAAGACAAGGCCAGCCATGCAGATTTTCCTCAAGTGCAATGGCGAGTGGGTCCATAAAAATGAGCACATCTCTGAGGAGAGTCTGGATGAGAGCTCAGGGTTGAAGGTCCGTGAGGTCTTCATCAATGTCCCCAGACAGCAGGTGGAGGACTTCCATGGGCCAGAGGACTACTGGTGCCAGTGTGTGGCCTGGAGCCCCCTGGGCACCTCCAAGAGCAGACGGCCTCTGTGCGCATCGCCTGTAAGTACATTCTGGGTGACCTGACCCCATGGGAATCCAGACAGCCATCAGATAGAGGTGAAGAGGGACTTTGGCGGTATCAGATGCTTCTGCAGAATACAGATGAGAATGAGAACAGCAAGAAACCATCAGAACTCTACCTCTGCTAAATTTACTCTTTTTAAATGTTTGATTATTTCCTCCAGAGTATGATCAGCAAATTAGTTTGGCTGAGAGATTCCAGCTAGATTGTCATAGTGCAGGTGTTTCAACAATGCCAGGAAAACTGTTCCGGAGCATAAGAAACCCACACCAATGAATTCTGCTGCTCACCATCAATGACAAAGTTCAAGGGGCATTGATGGGAAACATTGAGTGATGGCTGTTTGCTGTACTTTCCAGCAAATCTGCAAAAATAAGGTGTTGAAGACAATAAGGGATGTTTATAAGCTACTGGTAAATCTCCTCTCTGAATGTTAAAACATGGAAATGGGTTTTTAAGCTGCATTTGTTTGACCCAAGTAGGACTCATGTACAGTACACTTCGTCCCTCCTAATGCGTAAAAATAAAATATAAAAATAAAAATACACACTTGGAAAACAATAAACAAGAAAGAAAGAGGGAGGGAAGGGAAGAGAGAAGGGAGGGAAAGAAGGAAGGAAGGAAGGAAGGAAGGAAGGAAGGAAGGAAGGAAGGAAGGAAGGAAGGAAGGAAGGAAGGAAGGAAGGACTGACTCAGCTAATAAGTAGCAGAACCACACAAACTTGGCTCCAAGTCCCGGGTGTTCCTTCTCCTGCATCTCAGGCAACGTCAACTTTGTCCTGTGGTCACTAAGCCATTAAAACACAAAGCATAGTTGGAGTATCCTTTGACTGCCACCAGAAAAGACAGGAAGGTTCTTTGGGACATGGATGTCTACAGGGGAAGGTGATGCATTTTCTGTTCTATGAATGAAAGTCATTCTCAGATCCATGGAGTAGTTTATAGACAGTTCTCTCAAACCACATGTGAAAATTGGACCACCTCCTTTAAGATTTGCATACTCAAATACTTTGTTCTCACATTTCCAAGCCTACACATAACTCCCTCTATCCATCTGTACAGACTTTTCTCCCTTACTTTTGACCAAAAAAAAAAAAAAATCAAAAGTTAAAGATGATGACACTCTCTGCTACAAATTCCATCATGTTCTGATGCCCCTTAGTGACCACCAGGCTAGAAGAGGAAGCAGGATTGTTGGAGAGAAGGCAGAGACAGACAGGAAGCAAGGGGGGTTTTAGGAAAAACATCCTGATTCTTTTTTTTGCCCGAAGATGTGATTAGCACTTAGGAAATCAGTCCTTCAAAGAGCAGAAGACAAATTCCCTATCAGCCTCATTGAGTTTATTTTCAATACTGAGATTTTCCATAAATGATAAGACTAGACAAGTCTTATCTCTTGACAATACCTATGCAAGAGAAAACGCACAGGGTCAATAAACGTGAAAAGATGCTCAGACTTACAGGTAGCTGGGGAAAAACACAAAGTAAAATAACAATAAGAGTATTAAAACCTAGTGTCTGCCACGTTGATGACAGTCTTAGCTGAAATGGGGAAAGGGCCAGCAGATGTGAAGTCTGGGTCTCACTCCAGATCTGCTTTGCTTTCCAGCTCTGGCAAGCTTCCCTGACTTCCCCGACTGCAAGGAATGTCCCTCCTCTGCCATCATAGCCCACCTTTCTCTATTCTTAGCTCTCCTCTGTAAAGCAATCATCTGTTTCTCAGTCTGTCTCCACCACTAGGTTGTGTGGTCCTTGTAGGTGGTGACTTTGTCCCATGTCCCTACCCCTAACATTGCCCCATACAGGTAAATGGTGAATAAATGCTAATTAACTGGTGAATAAATTGATAACACTAGGATAATCTGGCCCTTGGACAGCTCACACTAATGAAGACAGACATTTTCCACCACATGCCCTGAGCACCTGACCCCCAATCTTTTTGTCTCACATTGTCAATTGATACTATGGGAAGTGGGGGTTGAATATTTTGTGGGAGACTAAGAAATTTTGAGCACATACAGAAATCCTGTTGCTTTATTTCCATTTTTCAAAAATTATAGCTGAATGACCAGCAGGTCATCTACATTGCTAAGAAAACCATTGCTTAGTTCCCTGAATAGACTCCTGTTAAGATCAGTGGATAGCAGAATGGATGCTAGGGCTTATTTCAGAGGGAAGAGTTCCTGATTCCTCATTTACAGAGAGGTGAACAGATTAGAGGGATATTGAGGAGCTATTAATAGAATCAACCCATGGTAATGATTGATTTGGTGTGGAGAGTAAGGGAAAAGTTAAATTCAAGAATGATGCCCAGGCCAGGCATGGTGGCTCGCTCCTGTGATCCTCACACTCTGGGAGGCTAGGCAGGAAGATCCCTTGAGCTCAGGAGTTCAATGCCAACCTTAGCAAGAATGAGACCCTGTCTCTACTAAAAATAGAAAATTTAGCCAGGCATGGTGGTGTGAGCCTGTAATACCAGCTACTTAGGAGGCTAAGGCAGAAGGGATCACGTGAACCCAGGAGTACGAGGTTACTGTGAGCTAGGCTGACACCATGGCACTCTAGCCTGGGCAAAGTGAGACTCTGTCTAAAAAAAAGAATGATGCCCAGATTTCTGTCTTGAGCAACTGGGTACATGTTGATGCCCTTAAATAAGACAAGGAAGGAGGAGCAGGTGAATGGATGACAATGAACGCAGTCTTGTATGTGGCAGACATGCAGCGTCTGTGAGACGTGCCACATAGATAGAATGCCATTCAGTATTCAGGCCCAGAGTTCCAGAGAACACTCTGTGATCCAGATACATACTGATTGTAGGGTCAAATGCCCACGTACATGCTATCATTCGCTCTTCTCTTTACAAATTATTCTAGCCATTCATTTAAACGGGTATCTCAATAAGGCTACATTCAGTAGATTTTTTTTTTACTATGGTAAAATATACATAAAATAAAATTTACCATTTTACCCATTTCTAAGTGTGTGGTTTAGTAGCTTTTCGTACTCTCACTTTGCGTGCAACCATTACCACTACCCATCTTCAGATTTTTTATTACACTGAGATTTTTTATTACATTGAGATTACACTACCCATCTTCAGTAGATTTTTTATTATGTTGAGATTTTATTAGAAAAAATAACTGTTTTGTCATTAATTTCACTTATTTGGGTCCTTTTTATCATAGAGGTATTTGAAGTTTCATAACTTGTTTTATCATTGAATCTCAAGTCACTGAAGATCACATCAGACAACTTGGAATTTGATTATTAAACCACTATGAATCTCTGTGCATGCTTAAGCACTCTGCAGCTGAATCATGAAGGATCAAGACAGTTTTTCTTTACAATAAGGGGCCTGGGCCTTGCCATCGGGCTGAAGGCACAAGAGGGGCAGCTGCTAATCACTATTGCACAGGCTCTTCCTGCTCAAGGTGGTGAAGGCCCCTTGTCCTCTTTCCTGTTCCAGTTTCCTATATAACTGAGTCTTCTGCTGAGCTCAAAGATGAATTTTAAAAGCAACAACAAAATTTAATCTTAAAGTCCACTAATACTTTTTAATTATCTAGTTCTGGAAGTGCTCTGTTTAATTAATAAATTTTGGAAAGAAAAGAATCAAAAAGGGAAAACAAAGGGAATTAAAGCATCGTGTAAGCCCTGGAATAATATCTCTTCTTGAGTAGCCTTTCAGTTCTTTTATCCTCTAGAAAACAGAGACTACGTACTCATCCATGAAAATGTTCACTGACCTACCGTTAAATAATACATCACTGGATAAACCAAAACTCTAAGCCATCAAAATCTTATACCAAAACCTCAGCTGCTTAAATTTCTCCCACTAGGACATAATACCATAATCAGATCAGGCAGTCTGTTCCTCTATGACAGATATGTGCTTTTTCAGACATTTTTAATGTTTGGCATAACCACATGCCCTAACTCTGGCCAGTGAAACTCTGCTGAGTCTTCTAGAAAACTTGTTGCTTTCCTGATATCTTGGCTAGATATCAGAGAACTCAATAGTGCTGTGCCTTCCTTTCTTTTTCTTCTGTCTTGAACATAGATAGATGCCTTATGCCAGTGGTTGTCAACCTTCCTAATGCTGCGATGTATTTTCATTGTTACAAAGGGGTCATGACCCACAGGTTGAGAACTGTGGCCTTATGCTATGACAGCCACCTTCCAACCATGAGACAAGAATAAAAACCCAACAAGAATGAGGAGGGAGAAGATTGGCAGAGCCTGAACCCTTAATAACATTGTTGAACTTTTCATGTTAAGTAGACAGTAAACGTCATTATGGCTTAATTCCTTTTTTTGAAAAATCCCAGACGCTATTAGAACGGTAAGAAAATTATTTCAACTTTATGTGAGAAAGAGATTATCAACAATATTCATGCTCGTCATTTGCATCTAACTCTGAAAAATAAAAGACCATTTTATAGATTGATTCATTTCCGTGCTTAGGAGAGATGGCCTTCTAATTCAATGGAGACATGTTCTAATAACATATCCTCAAGGTTAGCTTACAAAGATGTTTCTTTTCCAAACACTTCCATTTGTTGAAAGAAAATAATTCATGATGGATCTTTAAGAAAGCATTCTCACATTTGGCATTTTATAGCAGGAGACATGCATTTGTCTTTACAGGCACCAATGCAGAAAGAAGTGTGTTGTATTGATAACAACATATTCTCAAAATTTGTTTACAAAGTTGTTTCTGTTAGTTCCTTTTGCTGAAAGAAAACAGCTTATGATGTATTTTTTTATGATGTATTTTTAAGTATGCTTACATTTCCCTTTTAAAGTCACATAATTTGAACAAGTGTAGAATAAACGCACTGTAATAACAAAAAAATAAAACATGAAAGACCCTAAAGAGATACCAGCATACCCCTGACTCCTGCATGAGCCTTCCCTGAGCAGATCAACCAGAACTTTTCCCTCCCTCTGCAGGCCCGTCCGGTACAACCCCGTATAACCTCGGTAAATGTCTCTAATACCGCTCCATCCAGTCACTGCCATTTGTTGAGCACTGGCCTGTTGTAAACATTTTGTGATGTTTTTTCATTTATTCTTTGCAATAAATGACTATGAAATAGTTATCATCAACTTAGATTTTACAAACTAAAACAAACAACAACAACAACAACAAAAACCAGACTCCAATAGGTGACTTTATATCGAATGGCACCCACGCAGCTAGTAGTAATAGGACTAGAATTTGAAACCAGATCTATTTTTGAAGTCTGTCTCATGGGGTTTGTGAGAATTGACTTCCCAGTTTCTTTTATCGGCTTTATCAGCTACCATTCCCTCGGGACTAAAACCGGACTTCTGTCTGAGCCATTGTGGTCTCCCACACATTCTGCCCCCAGAGTGTCTCAAATGATCCCCTCTTTTCGATTCCGTCGCCACCATCCTCATTCGGCTCCTTATTACCCCCACTTGCTGGATCACAGGTGCATCCAAACCCGTCTCCCTGCCCCAGGCCTGCCCTCTCTGCTGGGCAGTTAGGACTTTCCAGAGATGCAAACAACATATTTTTATAGCCCTACTCTGACCCTGCCACTTCCTTATTCAAAACTGTGTACTGGCTTCTTTGGACCCTAAAAATTAGGAGAAACAGGGAAATAGGAACCCGTGTGTTCCCCAGATTGTGTCTGGCTCTTTCTGATTTGAGGATCTGAAGAATGGTCAGAAGCTGCCCCAACCATGGGGACATTGACTTGTCCATGGCCTGCACTTAGCCATGAGATCTCAGCCAGCAAAGGGCAGGGAGGAGGCCTCAGCCAGTGCCTTGGAGAACTCACTAGATACCCAAATGCTGTGTCTGTTCAACCACAGGCAAGCCAGGCAGGCCTGAGATGTTTTGTCAGGTCTGTGCCCCCCCTGTCCTGAGTGTTCCCAAATTCCCAACACGCTGCTCATCACTTTTAAAGGGAGCCCAAGGGTCCAACCAACCAGATTTTCCAGCATCACATACACACAGCCTCAGGCTGCTGTGGTTCCAGAGGGGAAGCTCAGCTTTGCAAATGATAACTTTATATTTATAAAGTGGAGTTAAGAATAACTTGCTTCTTCATAATCTAAACTATAAAAAATAAATCCCACTGGACCCGTCTCTCCTGGTGGGGATTTGCAGAAGCTGGGCTCTTTATTCTGCACATCTGTGATCCTTTGGAGCAAGATAGGTTTTTTCTTATGATGAGCTATTTAAATAAGCCTGTTCTGGGCCATGCCTATGGTTCAATGGGTAGGGCACTGGCCCCATATACCAAGGGTGGCGGGTTCAAACCCGGCCCCAGACAAACTGCAACAAAAAAATAGCCGATGTTGTGGTGGGTGCCTGTAGTCCCAGCTACTTGGGAGGCTGAGGCAAGAGAATCACCTAAGCCTAGGAATTGGAGGTTGCTGTGAGCTGTGTGATGCCACAGCACTCTACCCAGCACTATAAAGAGAGACTCTGTCTCTACAAAATTAATTAATCAATTAATTAATTAAATAAGCCTTTTCTGTTATATTTTAACCTGATGGATAATTTGTTTTACTGTAGGGGCTGTAGTGGTCATTTCACTATGAACAAGTATCTCATAATATCCTGTTATATACTTTAAATATGCACAAATTTATTTTTGAAAAAACTAAACAAAAGGCATGTATTAGAGGGAATAAAACTACTTGTTTGTGTTATTCCATATCCTTGAGAAGTGAGCACAGGTTTAAAAAAGATCGGACACTTATGTGCCCTTCTCAGACTCTGAAGCTCCTTCTAGCTCAGTGCTGTGTCCTGTCCTCAGCCGGCCCCTGCCAGCTGTCCTTCCCCACTCTCCACTCCTCTTCCTGTTGAATGGAGGGCTACAGGGCCGTGTGGAAGATACTCCCTCCTGCAGACCTCCCAGGCCCTGACCCCCTACACTCACACACTCAGCTTTGTCCCTCCCAGACAAGGATGCTAAGGGGGCAGGAGGAAGGTAGGGGCAAGGGACAGGTCTCAGGTCCTATGAAAGAACACACCAGGGGGCTCTTGGACAACTGTCCATCTCCGTCTGTCATCAAACGGGACTTAACCACGGTCTAAAGCTCCAAGTTATGACCTGGACGTCACAGGTGGGGTTCCCCAGGAAATCAACTGAGACAGCTCTTCAGACAGGCAGACGGCCTCTGAGGGTGGCAGTGCTCAGGGAAGGAAGGGAGTGGAGCAGGAGAGAGAAAGGCTGCCCCAGGTTGCCACCCTACCAAGGACCTCAGCTGACTTTGGAGGGGGGTGGTGAGAGAGCTTCAAGCTTAGGTTGAGCAGAAGACCCAGGCCTGTGTGTGGAAGGAGGTGGGCCTGTGAGCGAGGCAATCCTCAGAAGAGTGCCACTGAGGGCCAAAGCCAGGGGAGCAAGCCCTCCACCCTGAGAAGGGCCCTGAGCAGCACATGGCAGCATTCCCCCTTCTGCCGTTCCCTCCCTGCCCGCTTCCTTCTGCAGAATCTGGAGGAGAGTCCTGCTTCCTCCAGGAAGACCACCACAGCCACTGCCCAGCAGCACTACACTCCTCGGAGCCCCCCAGCACTGCAACCTTCTGGCCCCCACTGTCTACAGTCCCAGCTTGTGTATGAAGCCAGACTTACACTTGGGGAAGGGACACACATTGCCGATTCTGCCCCCTCCCCTCCCTGGGGAGCGGAGTGATTCAAGGAAGGGAATGTGGGCTCAGGTCTGAACTGGGATTCTTCCTTGTTGAGACCGCTTAGGCAAGCTGCTTAAACTCCTTCACCCTCAGATACCCCGCTCTAAAACAGACATTTACCCAGGTATCAGACCTACCCCGAGAGGCCATGGTGTACCATATATCTGTATATACATTATTTCTAGTCCTTGCAACACTTGCTTTTTTTATATGAATGACCCTGTTGCAGAAGTTTCACACAGCTTTGGGTGGTAGAACAGGCCTTGAAACCTAAGCCTGCCTGATGCCAGAATCTAGATCCATCATGCTGCTTCTGCACCTGTGAAACAAAACCACTTTCCAGCGGCATTTCCATGACATCTGTGCACCCTCGCAGGGCACACACATCCCATTCACAGCCCACCTATCCTTCTTCTCACCTCCCAAAGCTGAGACCTTTCTACTCTCAGAAGCGAGCTGAAACCTCACTTTCTCTGTGAAGCTTCCCTCATCCGCCGTTTAGAATTAACAGCTCCCACTTCTGTGTGCAAAACACTTTTCCTACTTTACAGGAGCTCCTCTGTCAGCCTCCTTTACACCACAACTCGTTTTTCACAAGCATTTCTTCTTCAATAGATTGTGAACTCCTTGAGAGAAGGAACAATCTTATCCATCGTGATATTTTTATCACTTTTGCATATGTTTTTAAAAATACTAATAAGTGCTCAAAATTCATCTACTAATTTCTTCAAAAAACATAGCTCTTTAGTTTCAGAAAGGCTTTTTAAAGCTCTAATTTCATCTGCATAAGAATTTTTGTGTTACTTTCTGTTAAAGCACCTTCTTACCTGTGTATGGGAAAGCTTTAGAGAGAGTGTGTGGAGGCTGCAGCCTGTGGCTTGTTCCTCATTTCGTGTGCACCCCAGCCCTGCAAGCGGATGAGTCAGGCTGCTGGAGGCCTTGGTACAGGAGCAGACTGATGATGGCTTGAAGGTGTACCATCGTGTCAGCAACCCCGTACCACTCACCACGGCTTAGGCAGGGAGCTGGGCCTCAGGTGACCAGGAGCCCCAGGGGAAGGTAATGTACACAGCAGCTCACAGCTGCAGCCTCCTTGGAAAACAAGGAATAGCCAATGTTTCCCCAGGCCTCAAGGTCAGGCACAATGTCTCCACTTCCGCTTTGGGGTGCTGTTCCTCAGCACCCCAAAGATACCAAGGAGCTGGAATCCTGTGGCTGCTCTCTCGAGATCCTGGGAGAGTCATGGCCCAGAGGCCTGCACAAGCCCCATCAGCCCACCTGAGGATGAGCAGAGACAGAGAGGACATCAAAGATGAAGCCAACCTGCCATCTTCTCAGAACAAGGCGGCTTAAGAGAATCTATTTGAACTAACTTCCCCCCCCCCGAAAGAACATTATGCTAAGTGCTATGGGAAATACAGAAATAAATGCAACTGCCCCGTTCTCAAGCAGTTTACTGTCCTACTGTCCAGCAAAGACGACAGACACTGACTGCCTTTCTGGTTCCCTTTGGTTTTTCTGGACCTGGCATAAGGGTGCCCAGTATCTTGCCAGGTCACAGCAAAGGGGAAGGAGTGGCAAAGACCCCCCCCCCCCCCCCCAGGGCAGCCTCACAGGCCAAACAGGACATTTGTTAGTTAAAGCCTCCATGTGATTGGACTGCTTTAGCCATCAACTCTTACAGCTTAGATCAATACGTTTCTAATTCCCAAAAACACAGACTCCAAGGGCTGGGAGCCTCAGCTGCCCAGAGGAAAAGCACTCAAGGGCGGCTGTTTCCGGGCCGGTGCTGGCAGACCAGAAGGGCAGCATGCCAATTATCTGCACTTCCTATTCTGACAGGCAGCCTTTCCTCCCTGTGAGGCGTCTGCTGATTTTATGCAATTCTCCTACCAAGAGAGCCAATAGGAAAGCAAATTCTTATGGACCCACTGGGATCTGGCAAGTTCTTCAACAGAGAACCCCACTGAGGCAGTGGGATAAGCAGCCTGGTGATCAGAACTCCTCCTTCCTTTCTTTCCCCCGCCTGCAATGGGCAAGTTCAACACAAATTTGTGAAAGTGGCAAAAATGGAGGAGAAAATGGAAGCAGGACAAAGAGAAGGAAAAGAACACAAGAGTAGAATGAGAAGCTCTTCTTTTTTTTCCTTTTTTTTTAATAGTCTCACTACGTCACCCTCGGTAGAGTGCTGTGGCGTCACAGCTCACAGCAACCTCTAACTCTTGGGCTTAAGTGATTCTCTTGCCTCAGCTCCCCTTGTAGCTGGGACTATAGGCATCACCACAATTCCTGGCTATTTTTGTTTGTTTGTTTGTTTAACAGGCTTGGGCTGGTTCAAACCCACCAGCCCAGGTGCATGTGGCCGGCACCCTAACCACTGAGCTATGGGTGCCAAGCCGAGAAGCTTTTCTTGGTTATGGATTCAAATGGAAAAGATTGAACCAGACTTTGAAGCAAAAATTAAACACTTAGCATTCTTTGAAGACTTTTGAAAGCTTTGAACATGCTCCAAGGTTACTTAAAATAAGGTCGATGAACAATATTCAGGTTCTTTTTTTTTTTTTTTTTTTGCAGTTTTTGGCTGGGGCTGGGTTTGAATCCACCACCTCAGGTATATGGGGCTGGCGCCCTACTCCTTGAGCCTCAGGTGCCGCCCCATATTCAGGTTCTTTATTGAATGCATCTCCTCAGAGAACTGCACCCTGGTTGCCTCAGCTCCTGAAACTGTAGTCCCAGGGATTTCCTTCTCATTGTCCAAGTCTAATTGATCACCAGCACCCATCGAGTCAACTTTCCTAGACATTCTTTGAATCTACATCCCTGCTTCATTTTCACTAATCTTATTTAACCGCACCTTTTCTAACTTGTCTGTGTTATGGCAAAGTCCTCCCTGAACCAGGTCTACTTGCTTGTGGGGTTTTTTTGTTGGTTGGTTGGTTGGTTTTCGGTTTTGTTTGCTTATTGCTCCTAGAATTGTGTTACAGTTTCCCGGTGTGAGGGCCTGCAGGATAACAACCGCATGCTCTTGTCTGCAAATGCACCACACTTCATCATGGGCACTGTGACTTTCTTTACGTGTGTTCTTACCTTTCTAGAATGTCACCTCTACCCTCACCACACTTAACCTCCTGACAAATTTTGCCTCACTCTTCAGTACTTGAGTCAATCATCATTTCTCCAAAGAAATTCCCCTGACCTCCTGAAGCTGAAATAAGGACTCTCCTACTGCTGAAGCATGCAGTAATGATTGGTTCCCTCCAATTTTCCTCCTCTGCTGTCAGCGCCTTAGAAATAGAGACCATGCCTGTTCCCCTCATGCTCAATGCCTGAGCCTGGCACTAAGCAGTTGCTCATTAAATAATTGTTAAGTGAATGAATGAACAAATTTCTACAAAAGGAAAAAGAACTAAAACTCGGGGAGGAAATATACTGCTTAGATAAAACGAAAACTTCTTGTTTTATCAAAGTGGCTTTTAAAATATTTTACCCCAAGTTCATACCATATACAAATGAACTTAAATGTAAGAGCTAAGGCTGTGAAACTCTTAGCAAAAGAACATGGGAATACATTTTTATGATCTTGGATTAAGCAATGGTTTCTTGGATATGACACCAAAAGCACAACCTATAATAGTCACCAGAAAAACCTAAATAACTTGAACTTTTCTAAAATTAAAAACTATAGTGTTTCAAGGAATACCATCCAGAAAGTGAAGACAGTCACTCCACAAAATGGTAGAAAAATACTTGCAAGTCATATATCTTGTAAGGGACTTATATTTAGAACATAGAAAGAATACTTACACTGAAAAATATAAATGCAAATAACCCAATTTAAAAATGGGCAATAAGTTTGAGTAGGCATTTTTCCATATACAAATAATCACATGAAAAGGTGTTCAACATGATCAGTTATTAGGGAAATGAAAATTAAAATCATATTGAAATACCAATTCACATTATTAGGATAACTGTAATAAAAAAAAAAAGAAGGGGAAGGGAGGGGGGAGGTTTGGGTGGAGGGAGGGTAATGGGTCGGGCCACATCTATGGTGCATATTTTTATCTATAATAAAAAAAATAAAAAAAAAAAATTAAAAAAGCAGAAATTAATTTCTCCTGTGGCAATTCATTTGGGTTCTATGCCTCTTTAACCAGCATACTGGTGAATAGGGAATGGGACAATGAAAAAAATTATCGTATGTGTGAACAATAAATGCATCAAGTTGACTATAAATTTAATGTTAAGGGTACATATTGATTTGGGATTAACTGACATAAAATAAGTCCTGAAGTCATAAAACTTGAAAAACTGAATTGTAAGAGTCACTGGAATGGCCAGGAGATGAAGAACAAAAACAAGAAGGCAGCGGAGAGCTATGCCTGACTCTGGCCACGGGATCTTCCATAAAGAGTAGGTGCAGGTAGGAGATGGGTATCTGTAGAAGTTCAGGGCAAGGAGCAGTAGTCTCAGTGTGTTGAGTGAATTCCTAAGGTAACTGCCAATGTGATGGTGTTCAGAAAGGGGACTTTGGGAGGTGATTAGTGTAGAATGCACTTAGTGACCTCGTAAGAGAGATACAAGGGAGCTTTTACCCCTTCTGCCACGTGAGGGGTCAGCAACAAGATGCCATTTTAAAACAGAGAGCAAGACTTCACCAGACACGGAATATTGGATTTCCCACGCAAAAAGAAATTTCTGTTCCCATTTATGGCATTTTATTATAACAGCTAAACAAACTAACACACAAGGGGATAACCAGAGGAAAGAGGTAAACAGGAGGAGACACTCAAAAAGAAAATGTTGAAATACAGATTTAAAAAAACAATAAGTGGGCAGTGCCCATAGCTCAGTGTTAGGGTGCTGGCCACACACACCAAGACTGGTGAGTTTGAACCCAGCCCAGGCCTGCTAAAACAACAATGACAATTACAACAAAAAAATAGCCGGGATTATGGCAGGTGTCTGTAGTCCCAACTACTTGGGAGGCTGAGGCAAAAGAATTGCTTAAGCCCAAGAGTTTGAGGTTGCTGTGAGCTGTGATGCCACAGTACTCTACCCAGGGTGACTGCTTGAGACTCTGTCTCAAAAATAATAATAATAATAATTGTTTTAACTCAACAACAAAAAACAACCAGATTAAAAAATGGGCAAAGAACTTAAATAGACAGACCTCTGGGGGGAAAAAGGAAGATATACAAATAGCTAATAAGCACATTGAAAGATGTTCAGTCATTAGGGAAATGAAAATCAAAAACAAAATGAGATACTGCTTCACACAGTAATATGGCTACTATCACAAAATAAAATAAAAATAAAAAAGAACAAGTGTTAGCAAGGATATGGAAAAGTTGGAACCCTCATGCCTTGCTGGTAAGAATATAAAATCTACCACTGTGTAAAACAGTTTGTTGGTTTCTAAAAAATTAAACATGAAACTACTATATGATACAGCAATTCTACTCCTAGGCATAGAAACAAAAGAATTTAAAGCAAAGACTCTGATTTCTATGGACCACTAATCATAGTAGTAGTATTCACAGTAGCCAAAAGATAAAAATAACCCAAGGGTCCATCAGCAGATTAATGGATAAACATACATATAATGAGATACTTACAGATACTTATAGAGCCATTGAAAGGAATGAAATTTTGATATGTGCTGCAATATGAACAGATCTTGAAAACAGTATGCTGAGTGGAATAAACCAGACACAGAGGACAAAGATCATAGGATTCCATTTATATGAGGCCCCTAAAGTAGTCTAATTCATAGAGACAGACAGTAGAAAGGTGGTCACCAGAGACTGGAGGGGAAGGGAAAGGGGCGTTAGTGTTTAGTGAGTACTAAGTTTCAATTTGGAAAGATGAGAGAGTTCTGAGATGGACGGTAGTGGTAGGTACATAACACTGTAAATATAGTGGATCTACTGAACCGTACACTTAGTAATGGTTAAAGTGATAAATATGTACATTTTACCAAAATTTTAAAAATGAGAATGAAGGAGTGAAGTGCTGATATCTGTACACCCGTGATTATAGCAGTATTACACGGATGACCCTTAAAGACGTTATGCTAAGTGAAAGAAGCCACACACAAAGGCTGCACAGTGTATCATTCCATTTATATTAAATGTCCAGAATAGGCAAATCCACATAAAGAAGAAACAGATTCGTGATATCCAGGGACCATAAGGAGTGGAGGAGAATGGGGAGTGCCTGCTAATGGGTACAGGATTTTTTGTCCAGACCATGATGAAAATGGTCTGAAATTCTACGACAGTGATGTTTGCACAACTCTGAATACTCGTATACTAAACACCATTGAATTGTACTCATTAAAGGATGAATTTTATGGTATGTAAAATTATACTTGAATAAAACTGTTCTTTTTATTTTTTTTATTTTTATTTTTTTTCTGATATTCTTCCCCTTGTAGGTAATGGTTTTCTTTCGTCTGGCAGCTTTCAGAATTTTCTCCTTCATATTAACTTTAGTGAAATTGATTA